>JBBPBS010000247.1:2772589-2831424 GCA_037974835.1 Cicer judaicum
GTACTAATAAGAGAAAAACAAACACAAATATATATTACTTTAAAAATATTTAATGTATAACTTAACATTTTTATTTGAGTGTCTATGTTTTAATATTTATTCATTTATTTTAATTTTATTAGATTGTTTGTGCATAAGTTTGATTTTTTATGTTTAATATGTAACTATTATATTTTTACATATTTTGTGGTAATTTATGATTTTTTTATATTTTAATTATTAAAATAAAATATTGTGATATGCAATGAATTAAAAAAGTAACTAACAATTAAATCAAATTTATAATGGGAGTGTTATTTTTTATTGTTGATTTTTTAATTACAGAGATATAGATAAATAATTAGTCAAATGAGAAATGAAAAATTAATGAATTATAAATATATCACATCATACTATTGAATGAAATGACAAAATTAATATTACATAAAATATAAAAATATAAAAATATGATCTATCAACACGATATTTTAAGAGTTTTGTTTAATATATTATATTAATTTAATATATTAATTTTTAAAAGGATTCAAATTTGAGTAATTCATTACAGTGCAAATCCAAAGTCTTGGTCTTCCCAAGGATGTTATTTTAATTCAACCCAATTTTCGTTTTCCAAAAAAAATTATGGATTCTAATGAATTAACGTTGTTGTCAATTGTCATATCACTCAAGTTGCAACCACAAAAAATCTTCCTACTTAAGTGCTCTATCGGGTTGTGGAAAAAAACATCCCTTATTAGTCTTCTACAAAGAAAGAGCACACTAACATTCAATATCAATGCTTAATTTTAAGTTAAATTTTATATTATAAATTGAGACTAATCAATTGTAAATTGATCCAAAATCAAAACAAGAAAAAAAGAAGAAAAAAAATATTGAGAAGGGTGTAAAAATGGACCCTTTCTTATTCTATCGCCTTATCTTACTTTTTACTTGTTCTTTTTATTGTTGCTTACTCACTGTACTTTTTATATTTCATTATGCAACGATCGTAAATTTTGTTTTGTTAAAAAAATCTATATTATTTAGGGGAAATTCTTATAACATTTAAAATATATTTGAAAAATCATTAAAAAAAATTTAAAGGTACACATGAGTTTGATATAAAAATAGGGTTAAAAAAATGAAAACAAAAATAAATGTAGAGAAAAAAAATTACAAAATTTTATAAGAATTAAAACAAAATTTAAAATTTTGTAAGTACCCAAACTTATTTAACATTTTCTTGAGTTCATATTTCTATTTAGTCCAAATCAATTATGGTGATGGCTACTAAATGAAATCTTGTCATATGTAGGAGTAAATTAAGTTACAATTTCCAAAAGAATTCAAACTTGATTACCTGCAAATCCAAAGTTTTGGTCTTCCCTTTGTAATAGATGTTATTTTAATTAAATGTAATCTTCATTTTCTTTGCCTCCTTCCCATATTAAATATAAACCAAAAATAAATTTATGGATGCTAATGAATTAATGTTGCTTTCAATTGTCATATCATTAAAATTGCAACCACAAAAAATCTTCCTATGGGAGTACTCTATACGGTAGGGAAAAAAAACATCTCCTACTAGTCTTCTACAATGAAAGACAACACTAAGATTTAATACCAATGGTTATTTTTAGGTTAAATTTTTCAATTATAAATAGAGAGCAATCAATGGATACATTGATCCAAAATCATAACAAAAAAAGAAAAAATATTGGGAAGGGTGTAAAAATGGGGTCTTTTTTTGTTCTATCCCCTTATCTTACTTTTGAGTTATTCTTGTTGTTGTTGCTTACTCACTTTACTTCTTATACTTTCTCATTATGCAACCATCATGACAAGCTTGCCTTGTTACAATTCAAGAACTCATTTGTTATCAACACATCATCTCAATCTGATATTTGGTTTCCTTGTTCCTCTTTTACTTTCAAAACAAAATCTTGGGAAAACAGTACAGATTGTTGCAAGTGGGATGGTGTCACGTGCGACACCGTATCAGGTCACATGATTGGTTTGGACCTTAGTTGCAACAATCTGAAAGGTGTATTGCATCCCAACAACACTATTTTCCAGCTTAACAACCTTCAACAACTCAACTTGGCTTTTAATGATTTGTCTGGTTCTTTGATGCATGCTGAAATTGGTAATCTTGTGAGTCTCACACATCTTAATTTATCAAACACTGGTATTAGTGGTAATATTCCCTCCACAATCTCTTCCTTGTCAAAATTAGTATCGCTTGATCTCAGCAATAACGGGTACATGAGATTGAAACTTAATTCATTCACATGGAAGAAACTCATTCATAATGTTACAAAGTTAAGAGAGCTTTATTTGGAAAATGTGAATATGTCTTCAATAAGAGAAAGTTCTTTGTTGCTTCTAAAGAACTTGTCATCCTCTTTGGTCTCTCTTAATCTAGCATCCACTGAGTTGCAAGGCAATTTGGCAAGTGACATTTTCTCTTTACCTAATCTAAAAGTACTAGATTTGTCATTGAATTATAATAACCTTTATGGTCAACTCCCAAATTCCAACTGGACCAGTCCTCTGAGGTACTTAGACCTCTCATTTATCACTTTCTCAGGGAAAATTCCTTATTCCATAGGTCAGTTGAAGTCTCTTACTCAATTAGATCTTTCATATTGTAATTTTGATGGGTTGGTTCTTCCATCTTTGTGGAACCTCACTCAACTAAAATACTTGAGCCTTGCATCCAACAATCTTGAAGGTGAGATCTCCAATGTTTTTGGAAATTTAAACAAATTGGAACATTTAATGCTTTCTGATAACAATTTTAGTGGCCAAGTTCCATCATCATTATTTAATCTAATTCAGCTTTCTACTCTAGATTTATCCGTTAATAATTTAGTAGGCCCCATTCCATCTGAAATCACTAAAGATTCAAAATTAGAAGCTTTGTATTTGGATAATAATAAGTTAAACGGAACAATTCCACACTGGTGTTATTCCTTGCCTTCGATGTTAGAGTTGTCTCTCAGTGACAACAAACTCACAGGGTTAATTGGTGAATTCTCAACTTATTCTTTGAGTCATCTGGATCTCTCTAATAACAACATTAAAGGTAATTTTCCAAAATCAGTGTATAAACTTCAAAATCTTACTGTGTTAAGTTTGTCATCAACAAACTTGAGTGGTTCGGTTGACTTCAACCAATTTTCAAATTTTAAAAAACTATCTTACCTTGATCTTTCACTCAATAGTTTTCTTTCTGTCAACATTGATAGCAGTGTTGACTTCATCTTACCAAGCCTTACAGAACTATTTTTATCTTCTAGTAATATCAACAATATTCCTAAATTCTTAGCACGTCTTCAACATCTGTACATATTAGATCTCTCTAATAACAAAATTCAAGGAAACATTCCCAAATGGTTTCAGAAGAAGCTATTACACTTGTGGAATGACATTAAACTTATTAATCTCAGTTTCAACAAGTTGCAAGGAGATCTTCCAATTCTTTCCAATGCAACATATGAATTTTTGGCCTCAAATAACAACTTCACAGGAGAAATATCTTCATCATTGTGCAATGCAAGCTCCCTTCAAGTCCTCAATCTGGCTCAGAACAATTTAAAAGGCACCATTCCACAATGCCTGATATCATCTCCTTTTCTTTCTGTATTGGATTTGCAAATGAACAACTTTTCTGGCAGCATACCTAGAATCTTTTCCAAAGGAAATTCCTTTGAGACTATAAAGTTGAATGGAAATCGACTGGAAGGACCATTACCACACACTTTGGCTCACTGCACTACACTTCAAGTTTTGGACCTTGGAGACAACAATATAGAGGGTACCTTTCCCAATTGGCTAGAAACTCTACAAGACTTACAAGTTCTCATTTTAAGATCAAATAAACTTCATGGTCTAATCACTTGTTCTACTACCAAGCATTCATTTTCGAGGTTGAGAATTTTTTATGTCTCCAATAACAATTTTAGCGGTCCCTTGCCAACATCATGCATCAAGAACTTTCAAGGAATGAAGAATGTGAATTTTACCCAAACTGGGTTGGAGTACATGATGGTTCCTGTAGGTATGTTGGGTCGTTTTGATGATTTCTATAATAATTCAGTGGTGGTTATAATGAAAGGTTTTTTTATGAATCTAACAAGGATATTGACAACTTTCACAACTATTGATTTATCAAATAACATGTTTGAAGGTGAAATTCCAAAACTCATTGGAGAATTAAACTCACTCATAGGCCTTAACCTTTCAAACAATGGAATCACTGGTACCATTCCACAATCTCTTAGTAATTTGACAAATTTGGAGTGGTTGGACCTGTCTAGGAACCATTTGACAGGTCAGATTCCTGAGAGTTTGACAAATTTGAATTTCCTGTCTTTTTTGAACCTTTCACAAAACCAGCTTGAGGGAATGATACCTACGAGTAAGCAGTTTGACACATTTGGAAATGATTCATATGAAGGAAATGCAATGTTGTGTGGATTGCCATTGTCTAAATCATGCAAAAATGACAAAGATCAGCTACCACAATCAACATCAAATGATGAAGAGGATTCAGGTTTTGGATTTGGATGGAAATCAGTAGCAATAGGATATGGATGTGGTGCAGTATTTGGAATGTTGTTGGGACATAATCTGTTCTTGACTGGAAAACCAAGATGCCTTGCAACTTTTGTTGAAAATATGTTTAGCATAAAACTGAAAAGGATAAACAACATAATTGGTGCAAATCGCAGAAGAATGAACTAATTTCATTTTTCATGTGCTTCTTTTCAAATATATATATAGATATGGTTGTTTGTAATTTGAACATGTGTGTTTCAGTAATGTGGTTTTTAATTTCATTATGTTGTCTATTTCAAGTTGTTATACAAATAAAAAAATTAGTGATCAACTTCTTTCATATTATTTTCAATATATTGTTATGTATATATAATTTCTAAAATATTCTCAAGACTTCATTGCTTTGATTTTTGAACTGTTTTATTCAATTCTCTCTTGGTTGTTAGTTAGCTCATATGTATCAATTTGATGCTTTTAATTGCTGTCATGGGTGGTGCTTCAAATGGATACATGAGTATCTTTATCTTTTGAAGAATGCATGAAGTTATTGTATTTGAAACCATATCATAATTCATAAGTATATGCTCTGTGTTATTTACAAGAGCATCTACCTTATTCTTGTAAAAAAAAAAAAGCATTTAGCTTATAATTTTTTATTTTGTGAAGTCTAAATCATTTAATAAACATTTGTTTTTTCGATGGTGTTTGTCAACGGTGTTTGTGCTAGAATTTAATCCAAAATTTTTGTTAGGAATAAAAAAAATTGTAACTCAACAATTAAGATATTTTTTTATAAAGAATAAAATATTTAAAATTTTATAAGATCTAAAATATATTTAACCTTTTCTTAATTTCATGATTCAATTTAATCCAAATCGGTCATTGTGATTGCTACTAAATGAAATTTGTCACATATATGAGTAAATTAAGTTATAATTTCCAAAAGGATTCCAACTTACTTTAAGCTACATATAGTTCCAAAAGAAAAAAGAACAAATTGACTGGGACATATAATTCTAATTAAAAGTCTTGGTCTTCTCTTGTAGAAGATTACTTTTCATTTTATTTGGCTCCTACCCATCTAAAATGTACATCAAAAAAATTATAAATTATATGGATAGCTAATATATGAATTAATGTTGTTGTCCATTATCGTGTCACTAAAGTTGCAACTAAAAAAAAAAAAAAATTTCCACACGGTTGAATAAAAGCACCGTATATTATAGTCTACTAAAAAGAAAGAGCATATCAATAGTTGAAATGAGATTCGCCTTTTTAATTAAAGATACGTAGATAAGATTGATTTGTCTTAAATATTCAATTAAGATCTTTAACGGTAACATTCTTAACAAACATTTTTTTTTCTTCGGTATTTAAGAAGAAACCGATCAATCAATCAATATGCAGATACAAATGAAAAATGCAATGTGTTAAGAATTTTTTTTGTAGAAGAGTATAACACATCAAAAGAAAAAAATGATTGAAAAATGCTCTTAGTAGACAGTTATTAGAATTGATGTAAATCAATCAAAATATTTGATATGCTTCAATTGATATATCTATCAATGAGAATTAGAATTCTAAAAATAAACTTTATGTTAAACTGGACATAAATTAACTAGAAGTGATGTAAATCAGACTAAAAGTCTAAAGATGATAGATAATAAAAGGTACTTGACCAAGTATAACAATATTTATAAATCTCAAGACTCTGAAAATTGTGATTAGTCGTTAGTATAACATAACTTAATCAAACATTATACAACCTTTAATCTCATTTTATATCAATTAGCTAAGCTTGTTCAACTATCAAAAATTTCCCCCTAGCACTTTTGAAATCCTTCACTATATTAAATGTCAACAATAAATCTTCTAGAATTTGTTTTGTTCAAGGTAGTAGAGGGAATGATAGAAGAAGAATATAAATATATTTTGATTTAAAAGAAGGGAGAAGAAATGATAAATTTTAATTGATTTTATGTCTATTTCAAGGAATTGGATGAACTTTAAATGAATCTTATAAGTTATTTGTGTCTTCTTTTCTCTACTCACGTCCAGATCTCCTAAATTAAAATAGAGGATAAGCAAAAAGAGATCTGGAATGATTTTTTGCTCTCATTTTTTCTTAACAATATTGCCTCTTAAAATATAAATAACATAAATATCATTTAAAATATTTTATTCACTCTCCTTCCCACAAACGATTCCAGAAAGATATACACATTCATAAAAAAAGATAGTTTTAAAAAATTGCATGCATAAATTATAAAATATACATTTAAAGTGTTACTTCTATAAATTTCACAAAAGGTCATATAGGAAGTGTAAAACTTTATACATTTTAATATTATTTTTAGAATAACTTATGTTATTATTATTAATAATCTATATGTGAAAAAAAAAACAAAATTAAAGTTTAAAAAATTGCAGTTTAGGTTTTCATATTTTATCTAATCCAAATGTTTGATCTTTTATTTTAAAACTGAGATTATGGTCCTTTATTTATTTAATCGGACTGCAAGACTGTGGTGGACACGATTTCCGATCATAAACCATTGGCATTGAGCTTAGCAACATTATAGATCCATTGAGACATTTACTGTTTTTCAATGCTAATTATATTATTGATTTTGTTCGTACACAAATTAACAGAGTCGCCTATGATCTAGCTCTAGCGTCCATATTGCATACTAGTCCACGATTATTTCATTTGCTCCCTCTTTATATTGAATCTATGATTTATGAAGAAATTGATTAAGTCACCTTTGAATAAAAAATAAAAATAAAATATCATAATGCAAAATATTATTGTTAACATTTTAAATGAAAATGAGTTAAGATAGACGAAAAATATGTATTATTTTTTTCTTCTTAAAAATTGAAAAAGCAAAATTATCAGTAATTAAAATGATAAATAATTATTTTATATTTTAATTTAAATTTATTTAAAAAAAATTTGTCTCTTAAAATTATAATATCAATCTGACACTTCATAAACTAAAAATATATACTATAGATTATTTAAAAATTAGTTAAAGAGAAAAAATTGTTATAATATTTAGCTTGGATCATATCATCTCTCAAATTTTTGATGTGGACAAAATGTAAAAGTTTATAAATAAATAAATAAATCTTCAAATTGAATAAAATAAGGGAGTTAAAAAATTAATTAATCTATTAGTAAAGTTTGAGTCTAGTAGAAGGGTCTATATTCCTAAAATATAATAAATTCATGTTCGAATTCTATAGAGAGACATATTCATATTTAATGTCATGAATATCTTGAATAAGATTATCTTTGACGGAGGGAATCAATAAAAAACAAAAAAGAATACAACTAATGTTAAAATTTAATGTAAAAAAATAGCAAAAATACATCTATACTCCATATGTTTCTGTATATACGAAAAAGTATTCATGTATTTTATAGAAATTAAAAATTTATTTTATCTTTGGTTTAGTTTATTAAAAATGCATTTTTTTAATGGGCTTAATTTTTAATATTAGAATAAAACTTCCAAATTGTTTAATACAATCATGTGTATAATGAACATAACTATTATATTTTGTCTCAATGTAGTGTTCGACAAACAATGTTAGCATTTCTATAAATGTTATTACTCCATAGCAAAATATAAACAATAATGGATTAAAAAATTGTCTTATTTGATAAAAAAAAATTAGATAAATATGTCAGTTTATTTATATTTTATGAATTTAATTTATATACACTATTATTCGATCACAATTATTAAAAAAAAAAATTTGACTTTTATCAAAACTACTTCTAAAGTTATCCTTATAGATAATTGTGATATGTCGACATTGTAAATTTTTTTACACATATGGTATGTAACAATTAAACTCAAACTTCTTTTTTCCCAAATAATCAATCCATTTAAAAAAAAATTATTCCAAAATAATTGACCATTTCAATTTTTGATACACTTATTTACAATTGTACACTCTAATTAATATTGTTTAAATCATTTGTAACGTATTATTTTTTACTATATATTTATGACATTGATATACTCCATTTCAAAAATTATATATCAAACTACTTTTTCTTTTTACTTAGTTATAAATCGTCATTTACCAACGCAACTTCTTTAAGACAATCCGAATTTGCAACAACGACTTCAAATTTTTTTTTCTTTAATTACACCAAACCATTTTTTAGAATGACAATTTTTCAAAGTTATATCAAAGTTACTTTTTAGAATTTTCAAAGATACTTCAAAGTCCAAAGAAAAAAAAAATTCTAAAATAAATTGTCATTACAAATTCGAGTTTTTTTTAAAAAAAAATCGTTTTTAAAAATGACGATTTTTAACTAAATTAATAAAAAAAAATTAATATATAATTTTTAAAAGAGAATATATTAGTAATTTAAAAAAATTGAATTATTAAATTATTATAAAAAAACTTCGAGTTTTTTCTTTTTCTTCTTATCATTATTATAAAATTGTATTATTTCATTGTTTTTTCATGCACGTTTCTGACCGACACAAAAAAATAAATGATTGGTTGGTCGGCATGGTATGAAATCAAATGAATGAATGAGTAGGCACAAAAATTCATCATAACTCACCACATTGAGACGATTCTTACAAATTTCATTTTATATTTATACCCTTTGAAAGAAAACTCATAAAAAGTTTCCAACTTTTCGTAATTGCTGACTTTTATTGTTTCTTTGTTTTCTCCATTTTACCCCTGCTTGAGGCGTTGAACTAACACCACTGCCACTCTCTTCTTTTTCTTTCAACCTTTTCTGTTTCACTTTGTTTTATGTCTCTCTTATGAGAAATTCAGAATTTTGGTGATAGACAAAGTAATATACTTTTTGGAAAATACTTGGGATTTAACGACTTCAAATTGTTCATTCAAACAAATCAATAAAATTTTGACTCTATCTTGGTTGGTATATTTGATATAATTACACACATTGAGGAATAAGCCTTAGGTTATCCAATTTCTCCCAAAAACAGTCAAAACAGTAAAGTAATCGGAATCATCTTAAAGAATGAAGTTCTCTATGCATTTATGAGATTATGGTCAAATCAATTTGGGAAAATCTTTATTTCAGTTAAAGCCATATAGTGTGTGCATCATCCTTGAAGGCAAGACTTTGAGCAATGGATGGTGAAACATAATGGATGATCCAAGATAGTATCAAACTGCTGCAACGTTTCCAAAATTTGTGCGCAGTGTCAAATGATTCAGGTAATGGCAAAGTTCCATCAAGAAATTTAAGTTTGTTTTTACCCAACATTACTCGAACCATACATTTTTCCCAAGTATGATCGTTCTTCGCATTGAGAAGTGGTGTTATAGTTACATATGAAAGACCTTCACTTAGATGTATGTAATAAGGACTTCTTTTGTTTTGGGGAATGATCAAAGATTCATGTTGTTGTTTAATGAAGAAGATGCATTATCCCTAAACATTGTGAAGGCTTAAGGAAAGAAAGAAAGAAGAACAACTCAAACTAGAGTAATTGATACCATCTTAAAAGTAACATGACATTTTTTTAACGAAATTACAAACGATTGCAATGCACTTTACAAAATTTCATTTGTGTTTTGTTGTCAATTTACATAAAACCATTGTGGAACCTCAATTTACTAACAAATATGGTAAAGCTATTGTTTGCTGCTTAAAGCTATTGTCTGAACATGAGAGTGTTTGTGGGACAACAACACCCTGCGATTCTTGTGGACGTTCTGTGTTCAAATTAAAAGTCAAGGTCTTCCCTTGTAAAGGATCCTTTAATTCAATGCATACTAGTTGGAAAAAAAAAAAGAATTCCTACTAGTCTTTTATAAAGAAAGAGCATACTAAGATTCATTGGTACTAATGTTAGATTTTAATTAAATTTTTTATTATAAATAGAGACTAATCAATTGGCACATTGATACAAAATCATAATAAGTAAAAACAATATACATCGAGAAAGTGTATAAATGGAGTCTTTTTTTGTTCTATCGCCTTATCTTAGTTTCTACATGTACTTATTGTTATTGCTTACTCACTTTACTTCCTATACTTTCTCATTATGCAACCATCATGACAAGTTTGCCTTGTTCCAATTCAAAAACTCATTTGCTATCAACACATCATCCAAACCTGATATTTGGTATGGTTGTTCCTCTTTTTCTTTTAAGACAGAGTCTTGGACAAACAATACAGATTGTTGCGAGTGGGATGGTGTCATGTGCAACCCCGTGTTAGATCATGTGATCGGTTTGGATCTCAAGTGCAACAATCTTAAAGGAATATTACATCCCAACAGTACTATTTTCCAGCTTAACAACCTTCAACAGCTCAACTTGGCTTCTAATGATTTGTCTGGTTCTGTGATGCATGCTGAAATTGGTAATCTTGTGAGTCTCACACATCTTAATTTATCAAACACTGGTATTAGTGGTAATATTCCCTACACAATCTCTTACTTGTCAAAATTAATATCACTTGATCTCAGCCATACCGGGTACATGAGCCTGAAACTTAATCCATTCACATGGAAGAAACTCATTCATAATGCTACAAATTTAAGAGAGCTTCATTTGGAAAATGTGAATATGACTTCCATAAGAGAGAGTTCTTTGTTGCTTCTAAAGAACTTGTCGTCCTCTTTGGTCTCTCTTAATCTAGCATCCACTGAGTTGCAAGGAAATTTGTCAAGTGACCTCTTCTCTTTACCTAATCTAAAATTACTAGATTTGTCATCTAATGATAACCTTGGCGGTCAACTTCCAAAGTCCAATTGGACCAGTCCTCTGAGGTATTTAAGTCTATCTTTCACCACTTTCTCAGGTGAAATTTCTTATTCTATAGGGCAATTGAAATTTCTTATTCAATTAGATCTTTCATTTTGTAAGTTTGATGGGTTGGTTCCTCCATCTTTGTGGAACCTCACTCAACTCAAATATTTGAACCTTGCACGCAATAATCTTGAAGGTGAGATCTCTAATGTTTTTGGAAATTTAAACAAATTAGAACATTTATCACTTTTCTATAACAATTTTAGTGCTCAAATTCAATCATCATTATTTAATTTGACTCAACTTTCTTATCTAGATCTATCCTATAATAATTTAGTAGGCCTCATTCCAACTAATATTACTAAAGATTCAAAATTAAAAATATTGTATTTGGATAATAATAAATTAAACGGAACAATTCCGCACTGGTGTTATTCCTTGCCTTCCATGTTAAAATTGTCAATCCATAACAACAAACTCACAGGGTCAATTGGTGAATTCTCAACTTATTCTTTGAGTTATTTGTCTATCTCTAATAACAACATTCAAGGTGATTTTCCAAATTCAATATATAAACTTCAAAATCTTACTGTGTTAAGTTTATCATCAACAAACTTGAGTGGTTCTATTGACTTCAACCAAGTTTCAAATTTTAAAAAACTATCTTACCTTGATCTTTCACGCAATAGTTTTCTTTCTGTCGACATTGATAGCAGTGTTGACTCCATCTTACCAAACCTTGAACAATTATATTTATCTTCTTGTAATATCAACAGTTTTCCTAAATTCTTAGCCCGACTTCAAAATCTGCAACAATTAGATCTCTCTAATAACAATATTCAAGGGAAAGTTCCCAAATGGTTTCAGGAGAAGCTCTTACACTCATGGAATAACACTGAACTTATTAATCTCAGTTTCAACAAGTTGCAAGGAGATCTTCCACTTCTTTCCAATACAACAGACATAATTTACTTTTTAGCTTCAAATAACAACTTCACAGGACAAATTTCTTCATCATTTTGCAATGCAAGCTCCCTTCAAGTCCTCAATCTGGGTCACAACAATTTAAAAGGCACCATTCCACAATGCCTGGGAGGATCTTCTTCTCTTTATATATTGGATTTGCAAATGAACAACCTTTCTGGAAGCATGCCTAGAAACTTTTCCAAAGGCAATTCCTTTGAGACTATAAAGTTGAATGGAAATCGATTGGAAGGACCATTACCACACAATTTGGCTCACTGCACAAACCTTGAAGTCTTCGACCTTGGAGACAACAATAAAGAGGGTACCTTTCCCAATTGGCTAGAAAATCTACAATACTTGAAGGTTCTCATTTTAAGGTCAAATAAATTTCATGGTCCAATCACTTGTTCTACCACCAAGCATTCATTTTCTGAGTTGAGAATTTTTGATGTCTCCAATAACAATTTTAGTGGACTCTTGCCAACATCATGCATCAAGAATTTTAAAGGAATGAAGAATGTGAATGTCACCCAAACTGGTTTGCAATACATGGGTGATGTTGGTTACTACAATGATTCTGTGGTGGTTATAATGAAAGGTTTTTCTCAAGAGCTAACAAGGATATTGACTACTTTCACAACTATTGATTTATCAAATAACATGTTTGAAGGTGAAATTCCAAAAGTCATTGGAGAATTAAACTCTCTCATAGGCCTTAACCTTTCAAACAATGGAATCACAGGTACCATTCCACAATCTCTTAGTGATATGAGAAATTTGGAATGGTTGGACATGTCAAGGAACCATTTGACAGGTGAGATTCCAGAGAGTTTGACAAATTTGAATTTCCTATCTGTGTTGAACCTTTCGCAAAACCAGCTTGAAGGAATGATACCTAGAGGTAAACAGTTTGACACATTTGGAAGTGATTCATATGAAGGAAATGCAATGTTGTGTGGATTTCCATTGTCTAAATCATGCAAAAATGACAAAGATCAGCTACCACAATCAACATCAAATGATGAAGAGGAATCATGTTTTGGATTTGGATGGAAATCAGTAGCAATAGGATATGGATGTGGTGCAGTATTTGGAATGTTGTTGGGACATAATCTGTTCTTGACTGGAAAACCAAGATGCCTTGCAACTTTTGTTGAACATATGTTTAGCATAAAACTGAAAAGGATAAACAACATAATTGGTGCAAATCCCAGAAGAATGAACTAATTTCATTTTTCATGTGCTTCTTTTCAAATATATATATAGATATGGTTGTTTGTAATTTGAACTTGTGTGTTTCAGTAATGTGGTTTTTAATTTCACTATGTTGTCTATTTCAAGTTGTTATACAAATAAGAAAATTAGTGATCAACTTCTTTCATCTTATTTTCAAGATATTGTTATGTATATGTAATTTCTAAAATATTCTCAAGACTTCTTTGCTTTGATTTTTGAACTTTTTTATTCAATTCTCTCTTGGTTGTTAGTTAGCTCATATGTATCAATTTGATGCTTTTAATTGCTGTCATGGATGGTGCTTCAAATGGATACATGAGTATCTTTATCTTTTGAAGAATGCATGAAGTTATTGTATTTGAAACCGTATCATAATTCATAAGTATATGCATGAACCTTAATTTCTCATGTTATACAACTGATTTTTGTGCTAGTCTGGATGGTTAGAATGAAGTCTAAATGATTTAATAAATATTTGGTTTCTCAATGGTACTGCTTGTTCTAGAATTTAATCCAAAAATTTTGTGATTGTGTGGAAGGAGTGCAATATTAAAGTGAGGTTTCTAATGTTGGAAGCAGCAAGTAGAAGCAACAACAATTATTCTTTCACTATGCAGATGCTGCAATGATAATTGGGGCTTGAAATAATGTGGATATTTCTGTGTGAATAATGCAGCAAATTTTTTATTTGTCATGGTACATTTATCATCTAAAATAAGAATTTGACATTACTGGGTTGCCTTAGAAGTTGAAAATGATTAATTAAATTAGGAAAGGGTTATGTATTACTATAAGAGATTAACTTTTATACACTTTAGACAAATTACAAACACTTTTTATAAACATGATTTTAGATTTTATAAGTAATTATAATTAAAATCAAACCTTTTTAATAATTTGATGATTATAATTGCTGAACTGTCAAAAAAAAAACATCTAGACCAACAATATATATAAATTAGATTCTTATTATAACAAGTCTAAGTGTGGATGGTTGACTTGTTGTAACCTGTACATAAACCTTGTTTGTATATGCTTGGTTTTTGTGCTCATCTTTGATCCTATATGAAATTTTTAAGAGTAATAAATTTTGCTTGTTAAAAAAAATTATTAACTTTCATTTTCCTTATTAATGTGCTTTATGTCACATAACCATTAGATAAAAAATAAATACAAAAATATCCATTTTGTACCAAAAAAACATGCACTTTTTTGGAAAAAAAGATATGCATTAATGTTTAGTCTTTTATTATTGAAAAATATATAAAAATATATAAAAATAAATAAAATAATTTTTTTTACTTCTTAATATTTATTGTTGTTTGGTGGACAGAGCATTATCAGGTGGATCTGTGTATTAAAAATAACATTTAAAATTATAAAAGATATAACTATTAATAATCTATTATTAAAATATTATTATTGTTGTTTTGAAATTTTAGTTCAATTGATAAAATATCGACATTGTAATATTTAGTGGATTTACACATGAAATATTGTAGTTGTATTTGTGAATTTTTTATAATATTTATCATCTCATTTATAAATAAAAACATATTATAATTATTATTTTTATCAAATTAAAACTCAATACATGAAATAAGATATTTGATACTAATATTTTACTACTTCATGTTGGGTGGGCTCATTCCCCAAGTGGAACCCACCAATTTTATTAATAGTATTATTATTATTATTATTATTGAAATAAAAAAAAAGAAAAAAAAAAGATTTTAGTGGGCTTGGTCCACTTGAAGGTAATAAAAGGGATTTAATCCCTAAGAACCAAAACACACATAAAAAGACAGAACAATAGAAAGACAACGGAAGAAGAACGGTTGCCAGAGAAGAAAAATAAGGGTTTGGTTCCAGTGGTGGTAACAGGTGTGTAGCAAACTTGCTCCGTTTGATCTACAATTTTAGTATGTTATTCCTACCATTGAGTTTGTTACTTTAATATATAATTTGAGTAGTTTTATCTTCTCTGAGAGTTACTTTGGCATACCCACTTTAGTGGAAGGTTGTTATAGGGTTGTTATTGTTGATTGATATTCCTATTGTTATTAGGAAGACTCTTGGTGTACCCATTAATTATTATAGTGAAAGATTTTACTGGACTAGGTCCCGTGGTTTTTATTCTCTCAATTTGAGGGAAGTTTTTCACGTTAAAATTGTGTTTGTCTCATATTTAATTTTCTATCAATTATTATTGCTCTTGGAATTGTATTTTCTGTTTGGCCATTTATCTGCACATGTGTGGGGAAAAATATTCCGCATTATTGAGATAATTATCGCTAATTATCTCTGGTTTTTCCCAACAAAGTGGTATCAAGAGCTCGGTTATTTGATTTGTGCATTTAAATGGAGGAGGAAAATAAAGGTCCCAATATGATTAAACTCAACTCTTCTAATTACACACTTTGGAAGACTCTCATGGAAGACATGTTATACACTAAAGATTTGTATGATCCTATTGAGGGTAACACTGCTAAACCCGCAGATAAATCTGACGCTGACTGGACGAAGATGAATAGAAAAGCAGTGGCGTTGATCAGACAGTGGTTGGATCTGA
Organism: Cicer judaicum; assembly: GCA_037974835.1. NCBI lineage: Eukaryota > Viridiplantae > Streptophyta > Magnoliopsida > Fabales > Fabaceae > Cicer > Cicer judaicum. Next base: position 2,788,677 of record JBBPBS010000247.1, read on the forward strand.
GTGTATATCCACATGTTGAAACTGAAATAAATGCTAACAAGATGTGGGAAAAATTAAAAGAGTTGTATGAACGAAAGAATGTGCAAAATAAAGCATTCTTAATTCGGAAGCTGGTGAATATGAAATATAAAGATGAGGATTCAATGGCAGAGCATAGGAGTATTTTTCAGAATACAGTGAATCAGTTGACAACCGCAGAAATTAAATTAGATGATGAGTTGCAAGCGTTGTTATTGTTGAGTTCCTTGCCTGATAATTGAGAAATCCTTGTTGTGACGTTGACCAATTCAGCTCCAAGTGGAAAGTTGAAAATGTCAACAGTTAAAGAGAGCATGTTGAATGAAGAAGCTCGAAAAAAGGAACGTGGTTTGGTTGGTTCTTCCTCAAAGTCAGAAACACTAGTTACAGAGTCACGGGGAAGAAGTCAATCTAGAAACTTCCATAGACGCGACAACTCTGAAAGTCGTAGCAAGTCAAGAAGCAAGTCAAGGACTAGAAAAGAAGTGATATGCTATCATTGTGGCAAAGCGGGTCACATAAAAAGAAATTGCAGGTTCCTTAAGAGAGATCAATCAAGGGAAAGAGATGAAGACAAAGAGAAGAAAAATGATAAAGATACAACAGCAGTTGCATCTATTAATAATGTCTACATTGTTTGTGATGATAATTCCATAAACCTTGCATGTCAAGATTCAACTTGGATTATTGATTCGGGTGCCTCATATCATGTTACTCCTAGGCGTGATTTCTTCTCATCTTACAGTGCTGGTGATTTTGGCATGGTAAAAATGGGAGATGAAGGAGTATGTAAAATTATTGGTATGGGAGATGTTTGGGTTGAAACTGGGATTGGTTGCAAGCTTCAATTGAAGAATGTTAGACATGTTCCTGATATTCGTCTCAATTTGATTTCGGTGAAAGCCTTGGATATTGATGGTTATCACATTTTCTTTGGTGGTGGTGGTATATGTAAAATCACTAAAGGGTCCCTAGTGGTTGCAAAGGAGCAAAGTTTCACTTCTCTCTATAGGATGCCTACGAAGCTATGCAAGGAAGAAGTGAATGCAATTGAAGATGCATCTTCGGATTTATGGCATATGCGTCTTGGTCACTTGAGTGAGAAAGGACTCAACATACTTGCGAAGAAAAATTGTCTTCCTGTGAAAGGTACGTCTCTAAAAACTTGCACTCATTGTTTTGCTGGAAAACAACATATAGTATCTTTTCATAATACTGGTCCTCATAGGAGACAAAATATTCTTGATTTAGTTCATACTGATGTTTGTATGATGGATAGTAAATCTCTTGGTGGTGCATCATATTTTGTTACTTTTATTGACGACCACTCTAGAAAAGTGTGGGCTTTTCCTTTGAAATCTAAAGACTAGGTATTTGGAGTCTTCAAGCACTTTCATGCAAGTGTTGAAAGAGAAAAGGGAAGAAAATTGAAATGTGTTCGATCTGATAATGGTGGTGAATACAGAGGTCCGTTTGAAGAGTATTGTAGAGAACATGGAATCAGGTTTGAGAAAACAGTTCCAAAGACACCTCAACATAATGGTGTTGCAGAGAGAATGAATCGTACGATTAATGATAGAATCAGATGTATGCTCTCTCATGCAAAATTATCGAAATCCTTTTGGGGTGAAGCAATGAAAACTGCAGTGGATTTGATCAATCTTTCTCCTTTTATTCCACTTGATGGTGATGTTCCAAATAGAGTGTGGACAGCGAAGGATGTCTCTTACCGTCATTTGAGAGTTTTTGGTTGTAGATGTTTTGTTCACGTTCCAAGAGATGAGAGGTCTAAGCTTGATAGTAAATCCAAACAGTGTATATTCGTCGGTTATGGTGATGAAGAATTTGGTTATAGATTGTGGGATCCGGTTGACAAGAAAATTATTAGAAGTCGAGATGTGATATTTCTTGAAGACCAGACTGTTGAAGATTTTGATAAAGCTGAAAAACAGAAACCAAATATCAGAAGTTACATTGATGTTGCGCCTAAGCCTCCTACGGAAACTCTTGTTGATGGGGGAGATGTACAGGTAGATGATGAGAATGTAACTGATGATCATGTGCCTCACCATGATGAGCAGGTTCAAATTGATCCACCAGTCGAGTTTGATTTGAGAAGATCTACTAGAGAACGTCAACCTTCTCAAAGATATCCTCCACACGAGTATGTGATGATCACTGATAGTGGAGAGCCAGAGTACTATCAAGAAGCTATTACAAATGCTGATAAAGAAAAGTGGTTGAAGGCCATGCAAGAAGAGATGAATTCCTTGCATGAGAATCACACATTTGATTTGGTAAAGTTACCTAATGGTAGAAAAGCATTCAAGAACAAATGGGTATACAAGATAAAGACAGAAGAGAATAATTCTCAACCAAGATACAAAGCCAGATTGGTTGTGAAAGGTTTTAATCAGAGAAAAGGTATTGACTTTGATGAAATTTTTTCACCAGTGGTGAAGATGTCCTATATCCGAGTTGTGCTTAGGTTAGCAGCTAGTTTGAACCTAGAAGTTGAACAACTTGATGTGAAAACTGCATTCCTTCATGGTGATTTGGAGGAAGAGATCTATATGGAGCAACCAGAGGGTTTCAAAGTCAAAGGTAAAGAGCAACTTGTGTGTAAATTGAAGAAAAGCTTGTATGGGCTCAAACAAGCACCTCGACAATGGTACAAGAAATTTGATTCTTTCATGGAGAAACATGGGTATGGAAAAACTACTTCTGACCATTGTGTATTTATCAAGAAATTCTCTGATGGTGATTATATTATTCTCTTGTTATATGTGGATGACATGTTGATTGTTGGTCATGATACTAAGAAGATTCAATCTTTAAAGAAAGATTTGAACAAGTCCTTTGCAATGAAAGACTTGGGTCCTGCAAAGCAAATTCTGGGCATGAGAATTACTCGTGACAGGAAGAATAATAAATTATGGTTATCTCAACACAACTATATTGAGAAGGTGTTAGAGAGGTTTAACATGAGCAATTGCAAACCTATTAGTACTCCACTTGCTACTCATTTTAAATTGAATTCTGATCAATGTCCTACAAGTGAGAAAGATAAAGAAGAGATTAAGAAGGTTCCTTATGCATCCGCAGTTGGTAGTTTGATGTATGCTATGGTATGCACAAGGCCAGATATTGCTAATGCAGTTGGAGTTGTTAGTCGATTTCTCTCTAATCCTGGTAAAGATCATTGGCAAGCAGTGAAGTGGATTCTTAGATACCTCAGAGGCACTTCCAAAGTGTGTTTATGCTATGGAGGTGGTGAACCTGTGTTGGATGGCTACACAGATGCAGATATGGCAGGTGATCTTGATTCTAGAAAATCTACTTCTGGTTATATGATGACTTTTGCAGGGGGAGTTGTGTCTTGGCAATCAAGACTACAAAAGTGTGTTGCTTTATCTACTACTGAAGCTGAGTACATTGCAGCAATTGAAGCTTCCAAAGAACTCTTGTGGATGAAGAAATTCCTACAAGAGTTAGGCCTCAAGCAAGACAAGTTTGTGTTATTCTGTGACAGTCAGAGTGCGATTCATCTCAGCAAGAATCCGACTTTTCATGCAAAGTCGAAGCATATTGAAGTTTGGTATCATTGGATACGAGATGCACTAGAAATGAAGTCATTTTTAATTGAGAAGATTCATACTGATGAGAATCGTTCAGATATGATGACAAAGACTTTGCTTGTGTCGAAGATGATATATTGCAGAAAGAAAGCTGGCATGGTTGAGCAGTACCTTCCCACTTGAGTCGTGAGGGGGAGATTTGTTGGGTGGGCTCACTCCCCAAGTGGAACCCACCAATTTTATTAATAGTATTATTATTATTATTATTGAAATAAAAAGAAAAGGAAAAAAAAAAGGTTTTAGTGGGCTTGGTCCACTTGAAGGTAATAAAAGGGATTTAATCCCTAAGAACCAAAACACACATAAAAAGACAGAACAACAGAAAGACAACGGAAGAAGAACGGTTGCCAGAGAAGAAAAATAAGGGTTTGGTTCCAGTTGTGGTAACAGGTGTGTAGTATGTTATTCCTACTATTGAGTTTGTTACTTTAATATATAATTTGAATAGTTTTATCTTCTCTGAGAGTTACTTTGGCATACCCACTTTAGTGAAAGGTTGTTATAAGGTTGTTATTGTTGATTGATATTCCCTATTGTTATTAGGAAGACTCTTGGTGTACCCATTATTATAGTGAAAAATTTTACTGGACTAGGTCCCGTGGTTTTTATTCTCTCAATTTGAGGGAAGTTTTCCACGTTAAAATTGTGTTTGTCTCATATTTAATTTTCTGCCAATTATTATTGCTATTGGAATTGTATTTTCTGTTTGGTCATTTATCTGCACAAGTGGGGGGAAAAATATTCCGCATTATTGAGATAATTATCGCTAATTATCTCTGATTTTTTCCAACACTTCAATGTATAATCCAATTTTAAAAATAATTTTTTCTTTACAATTTTTAAAACTGTACTTTTTTTTTATAATAAATAAAATATGTTTCTCATTTTTGCACAACTTTTATAAGATTAAAAATTTCTATAAGTTTAGAATTATTTTACGTTGACAATCAATTAAAATATCATATCAATTGCAATTAAAAAACTAAAAAAAAGTTCAACAATTAATTGATACATTGACAAGTTGTGATCCATCGTTAGTATAAAATAACGTAATCAACATTATATAATGCTTAATCTCATTTTATAGTTAAGCTTGTTCTACTATCAAGGAAATTTTCCCTAGCCTTATTGAAATCCTTGACTATTTTAAATGTCTAACAATAAATCTTCTTGAATTTGTTTGGTTCAACAACGTACAGGAGGAAATAAAGGAAATGAGAGAAGAAGAATATAAATATATTTTGGTTTAAAAGAAGGGAGAGGAGATGATGATTTTTAATTGATTTTAAGTTTCTTTCATGGGGATTGAATAGACTTTAAATGATTTTTAAAAAGTTATTTTGGTCTTCTTTTCTCTTTTCTCTTCTCTCATTCAAATCTCCCAAATTAAAATGGAGAGTGATAAAAAAGATGTCTAGAATGATTTCTGCTCTCATTTCTTCTAAAAAATATTTCCTCTTAAAAAATAAACCACATAAATATTATCTCTCATTCCCTTCCCACAAATGAAGCCTGAATGATATACACCTTATTAAGAAAAAATAGTGTTAAAATAATTGCATGGATAAATTACAAAATATATGTAAACAATTTAAATTAATTAACCATTATATTAAATTTTATGTAAATGAACATTAAATAAAATTTAAAGTGTTACTTCTATAAATTCCATAAAAGATCATATGAGTGTGTAAGTGTAAAATTTTATATTCTTTATTATTATATATTAGAATAACTTATATTATTAATATTATTATTAATGGAATTTGTATACTAATTATTATTAATGACCTATATGTTAAAAGAATTGTAATTTAGAATGAATTGCTCTTTATATTCTCATACCTTATCTAATTCAAATGCTTGATCATTTATTTTAAAATTGAAATTATGATCCTTTATGTTTTTAAATATATAAGAATTTGCTAAATTATGAAATTTGGGTAGAAATTTTAAATCGGACGCTGTGGTGAACGTGATTTCCACCATCAACCATTGGCCTCTTGAGCTTGGCAACATTGAGTATCTATATTATATATTAGTCCACAATTACTTCATTTGCTCCCTCTTTATATTGAATCCTTGATTTATGAAGAAATGAATTAAGCCACCTTTGAATAAATAATATTAAAAAAAAAAAAAAATTGAGCCAAGACAAACAAAAAATATGTACTTTAAAAATTATCACTAATTAAAGTGACACATATAATTATCGTCAAAAAACATATAATGCGAAGCTGGCATCTCATAGACTAAAAACATATACTATAGATTTTTAGAAATCAGTCGAATAGAGCATAATTGTTATCATATATCTTTTGAATCATATCATCTTCCACGTCACTTCTCGTATCATCCAACTTCTATCTCAAACTTTCCATGTGAACAAAATGTTAAAATTTATTATAAATAAAAAAATAAAACATGGATGAAAATCATTAATTAAGTAATATAAGAACTAAACCCCAAAGTAAAATAAGGGGTTAAAAATAAAATCAACTTATTAGCCGGAGATGAATTTAGTATAAGAGGTTGAACTTTAATAAATTGAGCTTCATATTTTGTGATTTTGTGTCACAATATCAAATAAGATTATTCTAATAGAGAGAATCTATGAAAAATAAATAATTAAATTAAATTTAAAATTTAATATTGAAAGAGAAAATAGTCATATTTTAGATTAGTATATCGTGCACCATCACATCTTAACATGTCACCCCTCAAAACACATGAAAATATATCTTAACATCTTAACATGTCACCCCTCAAAACACATCTTAACATGTCATCACTTTTTAACCATTTATAATAAGTTTCAAAAGTGATAGTTTTAGAAGTTTCAAAATTGATAGTTTCAGAAGTTTCAAATTTTCAAAATAAAGATTACATTTAAAAAATTTGGAAAGTTTCAAAAGTTTTTAAATCTGGAAATTTTCGAAATAAGGATTATATATCGAAAATTTGGAAAATTAGGAAAGTTTCAAAAGTTTCTAATTTTTGAAAGTTTCAAAATATTCCTATTTCAAAAGTTTTGAAAGTTTTGAAAATTATTGAATTTTCTATTTCAAAAAGTTTCGAATTATTTGAAAGTTTTGAAAATTCTGAAAATCATTTCAAAACTTTAAATTTTTTTGAATATTTTAAAAAGAGAGGTGAAAAATAATAAGTTAAAAAAGTTAAAAATTTTACAAATGATAAAATTATATTTTTACGAGACAATAGATTTAAATATGGAATTGCAAAGTAAAATCCTCCATATTTTAATCTATATGGGGTTGTATGATGGGGCTTATGATAATCATGTGCTGCTGTGCATACAGCCCAAGTGCATAGAATCTCACCAATCAAGGGCCCTAAATGTTTTTTTCATAATATAATAATCAAACTTTATATTTTGTGGTACATAATTGTATTTTAGGAATTTTTTTTTTTACAAGATTTCAAATTATCTGAAACATATTTATAGTTTTTGAAACTTTTTTAAAAAAAAAAAATGGTACACGAAATTCTAAATTTTGGAAATATATTATTGTTCTAGAATTTTTTTTTTAAATTTTTTTTAACTCAATTTGATTTTAATGGAGTGCAAAAAAAAGTTATTATTTTTTGTAAATGTGAGGTATAATATATAATTTTCTATAATAAAATATGGTGAAAATATGTCGTTAATTGTTACGAAATTGTGACCTTTCAAATTCGTTTCATAAAAATAAATCCATTCATTTTTAGTTTCTATTTTAATTTTTTTTTAACTAAAAGTATCAATTGTTACAAAAAAAAAATTTAAATAGAGATAAAATTGAATTAAAAAATTAAAACTAAAAATTTGAAAGAAAAAAATTATAAAAACTAAAAATAAAATTTTCAAAATTTTATTCTTATTAAAAATTTATTCTTTAGATTTTTAATTTATTAAAATATCACGTTCTTATTTTTTAAAATTAGAGTAATATCTAAAATATTTAAGCACATAGACATAACTATTGTATCTTGTCTTATGTCTTAGTGATGTTAGCATTTTTATAAATGTTATTACTCCATAGCAAAAAAGTAAACTAATTGATAAATAAAATTGTTTTATTTGATACAAATTTTAGATAAATACTTCATTTAAAATAAAATATTAGCAAAAATAAAATAGTTGAAAATCTAATCTATTTAATCAAGAATTTAGTTCACTTACATTAATTTTCAATAATTATTTTTATTTATACTTTATTTTAGAAATAGTATATTAACTTTTGTTTTATTACATGGATTACGACGCATTCAAAAGAGAAGTAAAAGAAATAGTAGCCGTTATGGAAAGAAAGAAACGTGACAAGGAAAGTATGTTTCCTCTCTCTCTTCATAATCTTATCCCACCATTTCCACATGCTTCCAATCAAACACCTTCATTTATTGAATTTTAAATTCATTCTTCCAACGTGCTTAACTTTATTTTTTTAAAACAAACTTGACTTTTTTTATTTTTTTCTTCAAAAAAACTTTCTTATTTTAAACTTTTTCAATTAACATGTCGTAAAAAAAATATTGTAAAAGAAAAAAAAAACATTAGAAATCATAATAAGAAGTATTATTTTTTTCTTTTCATATTTAGCAAGAATAAATTTAATTCAATATTTTCTCTTTACAAACATAAGGTTGCCATTTAATAGACAAATTCCCTATAACATAAACTAATTTTCATAGAAAATTAATTAAGAAAACATAAAGTTATCAAGTTGTTAACTAGTAGTATTAATTAATATTAATATTAATGGTATAATTTCTTTTTCATGTACATCTAATTATATTTTATTATGATATTATATTATGATGTTATAATTAGACACTAAAATTATAACAAAAAATAGGTTTACTAGTCAAACACTTCAATTATTTCCTTTTTCATCTTATCAACATAATTATTAAATTAAGTTAAATCATATTATTATTTCATTAATTTTTCATGAACGTTTCTGACACACAACAACAGTAAACGACTGGTTGGAGTGGTCGGCACAATTCATATGTCACCAAATTGATACGTTTCGTTACAAATTTCATTTTATATTAATACCCTTTGAAATGAAAACTCATAAAGTTTATAACTTTTCGTAATTGCTGACTTTTATTGCTTATATGTTTTCTCCATTTTACCCCTGCTTGAGGCGTTGAACTAATAAGACTATCACACTCATAATCATCTCAATTGCCTTCAACAGTTACTCTATTCTTTTTCCTTCAACCTTTTTCTGTTTCACTTTGTTTTCTGTCTCTTTCTCTTATGAGAAATTCAGAATTTTGGTGGTAGTCAAGGTAATATACTTTATGGCATGGATCTAATGAGTTTTTATCATTTAAGTTTTCTGCATTCCTTTTTTCTTTCATTGCTATTGGTTTCAAATTCAGTTCTTTTTTTTGTTGCTGTGTGTGCTTTTTGGCTGTTTTTAATTTATAATATCAGTATTATTTTACAAAATTGTATTTTTTTTTTCTTCTGTTGATTGGGTTGGCAAGATGGGTGGAAATGCAGAAGAAAATGTAATAAAGTTTGGATTTTTATTTTTCAGTTTTTGCTTTGAGAATTGGGATTTTAGTTGATAATAATGTTCTTTTGATTGTACCCGTTATACATTTCAGAAGTGAATAATTGTTTGGCTACTTAGATATTACGAGAAAAGGCTAATTAATTTTTATTTGTTTTCATGTTTGATGTTTGATGAAGAATTGGATGAAATATATGGGGGAAAGAAAAATGCTGAGTTGAAAATAAATGATTTTTCAGCTCCCCCAGCCTACTATTTTTTCAATCATATGGTTTTTTTTTTTTGGCTTATATTATCACAAGAAATGCAGCAATTAGAAAATTTTACATCAGCTTTCAAATCAGATGTTAAACCTTTATGTCACTACCCTATTTCAAAAGAACTTGTACTTTCAAATTATGTAGTTTTAAATTGGGATCCGCAATTGTAGAGATACCAACTCTATTTGTTTGTAATTTTGTGATATCAAAGTTTGCTACATAACTTCACTGAAAGCTTATATAAATGGATGACATTGTGAAAATTTGTATATTTTGCAGGGAATAGTTTATTCTTTGTATAGCTAAGAACATGGCGTCACTTGGTGATATAGGACTTGCAGCTGCAATAAACATCCTTACTGCATTTGCTTTCTTAATAGCATTTGCCATACTTCGAATCCAACCTATAAACGATAGAGTTTATTTTCCAAAATGGTATCTGAAGGGTTTAAGGTGCAGTCCATTGCAAGGAGGGGCATTTGTGGCCAAGTTTGTCAATTTAGACTTCAGGTCATACATAAAATTCTTGAACTGGATGCCTGCAGCATTGCAAATGCCAGAACCCGAATTAATCGAGCATGCAGGCTTGGATTCTGCTATTTACTTGAGGATATACTTACTTGGGTATGTTTTATTACACTTTGACTCCTCTAAAGTATGTAGCTCCCTTTAAAGCAGAAAAAACAAAAAAATGAAACTTTTCAATAGTTGGTTTTTTTTATAATGGTTCCTTTTCCTTACACTTTCTCCTAAAATGAAAGTTTTTTCGTTTTAGAGTAGTCAGGAAAATATTCCTTGCAGCGAGTTTCTTTTTTGTGAATTGTTGCCTGTTTTTAGCTTCAAGATTGTTATGTGTGTCTTTTCTGTTTACTAACTGCACCATTTTACTCAATTGAAGTGCAGGCTGAAAATATTTGTCCCCATTTCATTCCTAGCCTTTTCTGTTATGGTTCCTGTCAATTGGACCAATGACACATTGGAACGTTCAAATGTTGTATATAGCAGCATAGATAAGCTTTCAATTTCAAATATTCCAACTGGATCAAATAGGTATGCGAATTTTTCAATTTTGTAGGATTTTTTTTTTGCACCTTTTTTTAAAGTTTTTCATGCAAGGCTGTTTATCTTTTAACAGCTCATTATTATTTATTGCAGATTTTGGACTCACTTGGTAATGGCTTATGCTTTTACCTTCTGGACATGCTATATCTTGAAAAGAGAGTATCAGATAGTTTCAGCAATGAGATTGTCTTTTCTTGCATCTGAAAGACGCCGTCCTGACCAATTCACAGTAAGTTAATGTTTTATGGCATTCACGTAAATGATATGCTGATAAATCATAGTAGCATTGCACTACCTCTTATATGATAAAGATTAATATCCTAAACTCCCCCTAAGTCCTAACTTTTAATATCAGGAATTAAAGGCGTATTCAATTGCACCTTCCTACCTTAGAATTTAGAAATATAGAAAACCAACTTTATGACTATAAACTACTCCCTATGGTCTCAACTATAAATTTTATGACTACAAACCAGCTTTTTTATTTTTTTCATTTATGCAGGTACTTGTTAGGAATGTCCCGCCTGATCCTGATGAATCGGTCAGTGAGCTAGTTGAACATTTCTTTTTGGTCAATCATCCAGATCAATATCTCACTCATCAGGTTTGATTCTTATGTTCAATCTGATAGTTCTTCTCTAGTATAAGGAACAAATAATGTGATTGGTCGTCCCTATTTATTGTTTTTCCCCTAACTTTGGAGATATATTTGCAGGTTGTTTACAATGCAAAGAAACTATCTAGTCTAGTTGCTAAGAAGAAGAAAAAACAGAATTGGCTTGACTACTACGAACTTAAATATTCTAGAAACGAAAGCATAAGGCCAACTATAAAGGTATGCCATTTCCAGTAATCCCGTCTCGATGAACTCCGAATCATTTTCCATTTCTCTTCTGATTGCTAACATTGTGTTTGCAGACTGGCTTTTTAGGTCTTTGCGGTAGTAAGGTGGATGCTATCGATTTTTATACTGGTGAAGTAGAGAGACTATCAAGAGACGTAAGCCAATGTTCAATGCATATTTTATGGTTGCAACCAGGACTACATTTGCATACTTTATGTCATTACATATATAAATACTTGGTGGATTATTCCATAAGCAAACATTGTAGATGTTAAAATTTAGTGTATATTTTTATTATTCCTTGATTGTGCAACATCCTATGCTAATTGTTAGTAGTCCTAGTCAATACAATTTCCTCAACATTAAATGTAATTATTGCAGTATCATTATAAATTGAAAGGTGTGTGATCTCATTAGACACACAAGATACATAGAAATTACTCATATTTTACATTAAACATATAATTCCTGTTGGAGGGAAGAATAGAAGCCGCGTATAGGCCCATGTTTCTTCCTAATGTATATTAAACTTGCAATACTAATTTCCATCTAATTTCTACAATGTAAGAATTTGGAATAATCTAAATTCAATTCATAAATGTATATTATTTTTTCACACTTGTACTACGAAAATCTTAATAAAGGCTGCACTAAAAGGATATATAAATGGATTATATCAAAAGTATTTTTTCTAAGATACTAGCAGAAGAGAAGTTGTTTCCTCATATTTGATATTCAAATCTTTGCTTATTTTCATCATTTGTAGTGCATGCTTCTCCAAATTGATTTTTGTGTTGACTATGTTTCTCTCATAAGAAATTATTGATTTGTTCATTATTTTTTTTGAAAAAAATGTATGTGATATATGTCGATGTTTTGCTAAACTTTCAGATAGAGTTAGAGAAAGATAAGGTCACGAGGAATCCTAAATCTATAATGCCTGCGGCTTTTGTATCGTTCAAAACTCGTTGGGGAGCAGCAGTTTGTGCGCAAACTCAACAAACCAGAAATCCAACAATATGGTTGACTGAATGGGCTCCTGAACCTCGTGATGTGTATTGGGATAACATGGCTATACCATATGTTTCACTATCAATAAGGAGGCTTGTAATTGCTGTTGCTTTCTTCTTTCTTACATTCTTTTTCATGATTCCCATTGCATTTGTACAGTCACTTGCCAATATAGAAGGCATTGAAAAAGCAGCACCTTTCCTCAAGGCCTTCATTGAAATGTAACGTTTTCTTCTTTTTCCTTTTTTGCATTTTTCTGTTTATTCGGAAACAAAATTTATTGAATAGTATGTGTTGAAGTTATGAGTTTTAGATAAACAGGAGCGAAATACCAATAGCATGAATATTCTTGACAACTCTTGGGTGGCTCTTTGATAACATAAGGTGTCTGTTCTGTTAGATGTTAATGTTATGCTTCATTTTTTATTTCAGAAAAGTCATTAAATCTTTTATACAAGGTTTCCTTCCTGGGATTGCTTTGAAGATATTCCTCATGTTTTTGCCCTCAATATTGATGATGATGTCGAAGTTCGAAGGATTTATAAGTCTGTCTGCTCTAGAAAGGAGATCAGCTTCAAGATATTACATCTTCCAGTTTATTAATGTGTTTCTGGGGAGCATAATTACTGGCACTGCATTCCAACAACTAGATAAATTCATCCATCAGTCTGCAAATGAGTACGTGTTCTTCTTATATGCATGCACCACTATTAAAATTATCAAGCATCTTTAACCATAGGAGACATTTGTTATAATGGACCTGTTTGGATTGACTTATTTGAATTTATTTACTGACATAAAACATTTATTAGACTATTCGGGAGAGCTTATGGAAACAATTTATGACATGATCATAAGTTGTTTCCAGCTTATTTTCATAATCTCTTCTGGATAATTTATGAAAATAACTTATAATTTATACGAAAACAACTTATACATAAGCAATTATTTGATAAACGTTTATGCTATAAGTGTTTAATTAAGTTGATTATCCAAACTGGGCCAAAAGTGGACGTGTTATTAATGGTTGATTTTGTACATGATTTCTTCATAATGCAAAACAATTGTATGTATGTATGCAGGATTCCAAAGACAATTGGTGTCTCAATTCCAATGAAAGCAACTTTCTTTATAACATACATAATGGTTGATGGTTGGGCTGGATGTGCTGGTGAGATTTTAAGGTTGAAACCATTGATATTTTATCACTTGAAAAATTTCTTGTTGGTGAAGACCGAAAAAGACCGCGAAGAAGCAATGGATCCAGGAACGTTTGGTTTCAATACAGGAGAACCTCAAATACAACTTTATTTCTTACTTGGCCTTGTCTATGCTGTCGTCACACCATTTCTACTTCCATACATTGTTGTCTTCTTTGGTTTGGCATATCTTGTCTATCGTCATCAGGTAAAACATTAGCTCGTAGAATGCTTTTTTTTATACTTTTCGTCGTTAATTTTACATACTTACCATGAACCTGATAAATTTCATGTTTATTCTTACACTGATTTTAGTCCATATATTGTATAATATAATATTGATGCATGAAATTGAATGGCAGATTATAAATGTGTACAACCAAGAGTATGAGAGTGCTGGAGCATTCTGGCCTGATGTTCATGGACGTATTGTATTTGCATTAGTTATCTCACAACTTCTGTTAATGGGATTATTGAGTACAAAAAAAGCTGCTAACTCAACTCCGTTACTCATCACTCTCCCAATTTTGACGATATGGTTTCATCGGTTTTGCAAGGGAAGCTACGAACCCGCTTTTATTACCCATCCATTGCAGGTTAGTCCTAATGTTAAAATTGCCAATCTGTGATTTTTTGTTCTCTCATTGCTTTTAGCAATCAAGTAAACAAAAAAGTGATGTTTTAGGACACCCTTTGTTGGCATTCCTTTATTAAGCCTGATCTCTGTTTTTGATCGATGACAAATGTTAGTATATCAGTTGTTTTGTTAGTATTTTCTCCTTTATAGGAGTTTGAGACTGATCCTTAACTCTTAACTTAAATTAATTGAGCTACCCAACTACGCCTCTAAATCCACAGTTAATTTTCTTGTTTTGTGGTGTCTGAACTTCAGGAAGCAATGGTCAAAGACACGTTGGAGCGTACAAAAGAGCCGAACTTCAATTTGAAAGAGTTCCTCCAAAATGCATATATCCACCCAGTTTTCAATGGCGATGAAGACTCGGACAGTGATGTGATGAGCAAAGAGTGGGAGCAAGAGCCAGTGACGGTCCAAACAAAACGTCAGTCACGAAGGAACACGCCCATGCCTAGCAAACATAGTGGTGGTTCATTGCCGCCCTCCATGCATGACACCAGTGATGTCTGATAAAAAAGCATCAAGGTTGAGTTTGAAGTAAAGGACCAAGTTGGTGTTGGAGTTTGATGATAAGTACAATGTTAATGCATCTTAGCATTAGATAGCTTGAAGGGTCCCTAATGGTGACATAGTTGGGTCACAAATCACGGTTATGAACATTGTGCAATGATTTCCGGATTTTCTTTTGTATATAATATGCAAAGAAAGAGAATTTTGGAATGAGATAGATAAGAGCAGTATTCATGTCAATTTTTAATGTTTTTATGTTTTGTTTTTGTTTATCAAATTTACTGGCATATTGTTTTATTCTTAATTGACATTGAAATCACCAGATAGGAGATGCGAGAGAGATATAAGATTTTTTTTAAACAAAGAAATATATAAAATCAAAATTCCTTTAAGACAACAAAATAAAATCAACAATAATATTAAACCCAAGTTGAAAAGCTGGTCCCCAGCATACTATGTTCTGATGGGAATTTGCCAAATTGATTTGGATATTAAGTTTTGAAGTTTAAGTGATTGATGGTTAAATATTTTTAATCTAAAAGCAGGTTTGATGCAAAACCTAGTATAAGTTTTTTCACTCAAAAAAAGACATAGAAGAACGATAATCACATATAATCCCAATTGTTGAAGCTAAAAGTCTGGTTAGATAAAAAAGAATTATAAGGAAGTGCATGTTTGGTATCACGAAAAGTTTATAGAATCATAGTTCTAGCTTTTGTAAAATTGTGGTTGGTCAACTAAATTCTGGAGAACCTACTATGATATATTTAGAAAGAGAATATAAAGTTCATTTTGTTATATATATAAATTATAAACGATCATTTTGAACATGATAGGAATGATGAATCAAACAAGAGTGCTATAACTTCATATATGATACTCATACCTATTAGCAAAAAAAAATGATACTCAAAGGAAGCATATTAACACTTAATATGATTAAAATGATTCTAAAAAAATATAAAGACTATGAACAATAAGATTGTTACAAGATCTTGCAGATTTCAGAACAAGTTGGTTAAAGATATAAAGAGGAATTCAAAGTTCATAACCTTCGGGAATAACCGGAACCTCCACATTTCTTGCAAAGAATCAATCCTACAAAATATGAATTAGACGCTGGTATAAGTAGAACATATTGTGAAGTAACGAGGAAAATAACAGTTTGTTCAAATTCCACTCAACTACATGCAGAGAGAGTGCTATATTGCTGCTATTTAACAACACTTTGTATTGAATAGTTTATAATAGAACAATTGTGATTTATTCAAATCTGCTACGCTATAACGCCACTTTTTGAGAACACTGGTTTTCACACCAAAAGTAAAAACATTCTCTTAATTATTTGGTCGGACAAATTACTCATGTTAAAATAAAGAATTGCAAAACAAATGCAACTTTGTTAGATATGCAAAGCAATATTTTTCAATTTTTCCTTTTAAAAAAAATAAAAATATCCAAAATAATCATAACAATTTTTTGTATGTTAGTGATAAAAACATAAAGAGATATATATACCTGAACCCTTGCATACTTTGCAGTCAACCAACCCCATATCTTGCTTCATCTTGCCATTGTTGCAAAAAACACATTTTGTCCCACCTGCTTAATATCAATGATGGCATTTAAAATTGTAACTTCTGTCAACATTACTAAAACAATGAGTGTAATGGCAGTAGAAAATACAATTATCAATCGTAAGAACTGTCAATGAAGCATGTTATTGGAGTATGAAGTGTGACTGAGAAGTTCTACTGTAGAACTTCTACATTAGATGGAAATGAGTGCTGAGAAAGATATAAGTGACGTGATGCTTTAATGTTTTGAGTGAAAATGTAGTGTCCAAACCACTTATTTGGTTGTACTTAGCCAGGCCAATATAATGGTTCTCAGTGTTTTAGGTTCCCCTTGTGACCGGACACATGTATCTCACGCTTGCTTTCCCCATTCCAGTGATGTATTTTCATACAATGTATCTCCATTTACAGGGTGAGATGAGCAGATTTTTAAGTGTTCAAATATACTAATAAGTAACTTGACATCGATAAGTTTTCAACTTATTTCATTAAGCTCTCCAAAAAAGTGTATAAGTAAGAGCTTAATTATGTTTTCTTTAATTACTTATATTAGATAAGTGTTTAATCAAGTTGTCAACTCATACACCGAAAACAATTAACTTTAAAAACACTACACATTATTGATTCGTATGACCAAAAAAAAATGAGAAGGGGAAAAGCAAAACATTCTCTGTTCATCCCTGGTCACAATTTTGATTCAAAATTAGTTTCACCCTACCCTCTATTTTGCACCATCTACTATGCTCACTCAATCCTCCTTTTAACAACAGCTATCCTAGTCAAATCAGTGTTCCTAAACAAGTAACTTGTCATGTCCTCATTGCAAGTATTTAAAATGTTCCTCACACTCTAAGAACACAGTATGAAGCCTTAAGGCTTGATTGAATTAGCTTATTTGAATTTACCAACTGACATAAACACTTGTGAGAGACTGTTTGGAAGATCTTGTGAAAACAGCTTATAATATCTTCATAAGTTGTTTAAGCTTATTTCCATAAACTCTCTAGGATAGCTTATGAAAACAGTTTATAGTTTATATGCAAACAAATTTGATTTTATTTTCTTTCATTATAGAAATAGTTTATACATAAATACTTATATGATAAATTTTTATGCTATAAAACAATAAATCACATCAATCTTGAAGTCCAAAAGCAGAAAGATAATTACCATTGCCACCACAACGCTCACAGGACACCGGATCACCCTGCAAAACACCATCACTGATTACCAAAAGTTCAAAACAAAGTACCAACATTGATCCACAATCTTATTGTTACCAAGAGAAAAACATTTCTAGAAGCAAAACTGAATCCAATTATGTATGCAATATATGTGAATCCTATCATACATTTCCTTTTTTATTTTTTTTTTACTATATCCTATAATACATTTCTGAATGAATGTAAAGAGTTGCATTCAAACCAAAAATGTTTTTAATCAAAACCAACAGAAACCCCTTTATTAAGATAATTCCAAAACCAACATAAAATAAAATCCTTATCTTAAAAGTTGCATATAAGATTAGAGTTGCATAATATTGTTCCGTTTTTAAATCAAAATTAGTTATCTAACTATTTACTATCATGGCAGATTATGATTGGAAGACACCATAATTACATTGCACTATCTTTATTCTCATAAGCTTATGAGAAAATAGAATATGCGTAAATAGATATTTTAAATAAGAACTATATTTTAAAATTGGTTGTATATCATGGTAAAATAGTAGTTTCCTATGGTATAACAATAACAATGTAAAATTTACAAGTAATGGTGTATATCAAAATTAAACTATTTAAGAAAAGAAATTAGTGTTGCTATTGCACTTAACAAAGAAGGATTAACATTTAAAAAAAAAAGTAAAAGAAAGGCATAAATAATAATAATAGAAAAAAAGGAAAAAATGTGTTGTAGTTACCTTGAGGCCAAGGAAGAGAGAAAGAGCAATGGCAGCCAAAACACTAACAGTGGCAAGAAGTGTTTGCGTGTCGAAATAGAAAGAGGTATTAAAGAGCAAAAAAGGGTGAATGATCATGAAGAGTTTGAGTTTGGGTTTGGTTGGTCTCCTTCTGCATTTGGAGGAAAGAAAGTAGAATTTGGATGAAGATGAAGATGAAGGTTGAGGAATAGGAAGAGTGAATGAAGATGGAGAAAGATGAATGAAGGTTGAAGAAGAAAAAGAAGATAGAGGATGAAGAAGAAGAGTGTAGTGAGAAATGGTAGCCATTGATAAAAAAAGAAAACAAATATTTTTATTTATTAGTATGTGGAGCTTAAGCTATGCTAAGGGCCTCTCCTTTTTTTTCTTTTTTTTTCTTTTCAGTCATGTCACTTGTCACGATGCTACCTTCTTCTTCTTTTTTTCCCTTACTTTTTTAATTTAATTCTTCTGTTTAATCTTGTACTCCCTCAGCCCTCTTATTGAAGGTCACAATTATTTGCCACATGGCATACATACAAAAGTATATAATATCATTTAATTATTTTTAAAATGCATACTATTTTATTTTTTTTATCTTGCTATATTTTTTTTTAAATATACGTGTACTTAAATAATGTGAAATCACCTGACACTTCTTTTCTTTTGAAAATACGTACTTTAAGTTTTTTTATGTATATTAAAAAATCTAATAAATTAAAAAAGAAAATAATTGTTATTTTATTAAATTATTTTTATTAATTATTAGTGTTTTTTCCGCTATCATCAATACAAAGTAGAATTAATGTTTTTGAGACAACATAATTTCACAAAATAAACATGCCTTACTTTCCTTTATTGCAAAATCAGGAATCATAATAAACAACAACAAAAATTAATGTTTAGGAATAGTGGACATAATAATAATTGAAGTGTACAATTGAAAATATTAAATTATATTAAAAATTAAAAATAATATTCATTTTAAAACAATTTTTTTGTTAAAATGATATTAAAATGAAAGAAGTAATATTTTTACGGAAAATGACATGTTTACGATCAAATTCAAATAACTTTCATATAAGTGGCTAATATATTATAAATAAATAATAAATTGTGTTTATCCAGTTGTTAATACATGTATCAAGTAAAATTTATATAACTATCATGTAATTTCATTATCCATAAATTTGAATATGATTAACTATAATTTTTATGATTAATCGTTTTTAAGTTTGTGGTTAATGAAAATGTATTTGTGGTTAATAAATTTTTACATTCAATGTATATTTATTTAATCATCTATATATATTTAAATTCTACTAACCATTTAAATTATTGATGTAAAAGTTGTCAAGTTTTAATTGTTAAAATAATGCAATTGTTGGTGCAGAAGTTTAATAGTATGCAGAATTGTGATATTCAGAATAGAGAATGTTGAACTCATTCTATTTAAATCCAATTACTCTTCTGCAACTGGTGCAAATTTACCACATCATGTATATAACTAACTGTTTTTGTTTTAGGAAATCATGTATATAACTATTGAAGCAAATAATTAAAGAAATGATATAATATTACTACATATTGTCATCATTATCTTGTTTAGCATTTTTTTTAAAATAAACTGTTGAGTTGTAGAGGCATCATTATAAACTATTGACATTTCACCTATGTTTACGCCCCTGCAATTCAACAATCATGTGCAGCATCACAAAATTACCCATCAATTAAAATGAAAAGAGAAAAAGAGAATGAGGGACAATAGATTCAGATAGCTTGGATCTTCCTATATGATCCCAAAAATTTCATGTCAAATTAATGATGTGAATGACTATATTGCTATGGTTCCATAACTCCATGTCAAATTGGATATTAACTCGACTTTACCCTCTCCCCCTATTGGTTTAGAACCTCTCCAACTCAGATATGAGCTTGATCCTTCCCTTTCTCTTGCAATTCACCCAAAAAACAGATAAATACTATTTGTCAAATAATCTTGGGATAAGTTTAACCTGGTCTGGACACGTGACCCAACTGACTCGAGCCAAGTCATTCCACAATAAAATAAGGATTCAATACAATGACATTTTATAACACTAAAAACGGGTTACACAGCCAGTCTCATATATAGGTGGACTATTATTATTAGTTTAGCTTTAACACACGCAGGAAATGGATTTTAACTGTGATCATGCTTAAATTAATTTATTCGTCTGTGCTCTGTGGTTCTCTTTGCATTGGTTAGCAAAACTTAAGACCCTTTCATACAAAGATATGGGCAGGAAATGTGTTTCTTTCTTTTTCAGATTAATTAAAGAGACTGTTTTATTGACTAATATACCTTCCTATCCTAAGGTGATAGAAAGAAGATAGTAAAACAGCCACAGAAGAGATTAACCAAATGGTGCTGCAGAATATTTTATGCTAACAAGTATATGGAGGCTGCAAAGTCTCCTTTACAAACACGCTACACGAACTTTGCTACATCATTTTGCAGCCCTCACTTCAATTAACACTGCTAACTGAACAAAATCTGGATGCAATCACGATGACAAAAAAAGTCAACCAACTATACCCTGTATACACTCGCTATCGCTAATCCAAAAAATCTTATGTACTGATACAGTGCAGTGATGATGATCAAGGACTTCAACATGAAGAACAACTTCCATACACCAATGGAAGCAGTCAAAAGCTCAAGGGGCTGTGGACGGCAGATACATAATGTGGAGAGCAATGTCACTCCATCAAAAGAAATAATTACATATCACAATTCTAATATAAAAAACCTGCAGACACCACCTCGATCACTGATCTCATAAGTTGGCCTATGCAGAGTTAGCCTTTCACTACTTTCCCTGTTTTTACAAGCCCATAGATGAAGAAGAACGCTAAAGTCATCCCATGCAAGACGAGAACTTATCCATACCGACTTCCTAATTATAAATCTTAACTGGCTTCTCAAATGTGTGACGATTCTGAAAACAAAACCCATGTAATTAGAAATGGTGTAACAAACCAAGTTTTGTCAAACCTCAAACTAAAACTGAGTCGTACTAGTAGAGTTGACAACCATCAAACAATCAAAGACCGAAATGTAGGTATAAAATGTCAATTATTGCCAGCAAAGCTACTAACCTGATTAGCAGCATATGATCTTTTAGGAGCATTATCAGTATGCTCCAAGCCAAGATACTGCTCCCAAGCACCATATACTTCTCTTCTCTGTCACACAATACAATAAAAGGACAATGTAAACATAAGTCCAAATACATGAAAATGGTATTAAATGTCAATTACTTTATTTAATTTTAAATGAACTTCAGTATATATGAATCACCTGAAAACGGCTAGATACAATGTCTGAGTCCTCGAGGTACTCAGGACGCCCTAATGAAAAAAAGGCAAACTTCCACTGTCCAAACGAGGTGTAATTAAAAAAGTTGGGAAAACTAAGTCAAATATACTAAACCAATATTTACTCAATGAAGTATCAATAACTCAACCAAAATTAGTCAAAACATAAGAAGCCTAATATACCTTGGGAAACTCGTCATCAGGAACTTGAAGTTTCTTCTGTATTCGCACTTTAATTTCATCCAAACACTCACATTCATGTATGACCAAGAAGAAGGGTTCCCCAAAGTTCTGAATTTGCTGTACATATAAAATGTAAAACCAAGTTACAAAAGGTCTGGCATACAATTAGTATATCTTGTATTTAAAGAAAAATAAACCAACTGAAACTATATACCATTTGGTTCTGAGTTGTGTCCTTAGTAAAATGATACACATGGATTAAACGATCATGAGGACCGAGATTTTTCTCTTCTTCTGGAATCTGTAAAAGTAGTTTACAAAGAGAAACATTTAGTTTTCTAAAGAAACTGAAAAAAATATTACATATAACATATTTACAAAAGTCCAGCGGTGCTATTATTTAAATCAATAAACGCGGAAACACTTGACGAAATGAAAGCTATCCTCCTCCTTTCTCAGCCCCACTCAAGAAAGAAAGAAATTGCTACCTCCTCTGCTCGTAATGTCCAGTATTGATCATTTATGTTTTCAATCTTTTCATTGGGAGGGAAAACCTGCACAGCATAGGCAGGACATAATGAGCATATTTTAATAAGAAAAATGACCAAATATGAAATATGCAACCGTTAATTGCATTGTCAATAACATAGGCAATTGGAGGATCATTAGTTAACAACAAGATAAGAATAGTAATAAATCTAGGTGCAGATAACTTGAATGTAATACCACACCTTGTATATCTTGTGATAGAAGACTTCGAGCAACCTAAGCTCAGCATCAGGACGAGACAACTCAACCTGTAAAAAACACTCAAGTATCAGATATATAATTAAATGTGAAATATCACAAATTTAGGGAACCTATCAACTTCATATTGTAAAACTCCAACCCATCCAATACAACAGTAATAACAGCACAAGGCTGGCAAACATAGCTTCTCCTTTTTTTCTTCTTAACTCAAACCATGAAGGCAAGTGGGGTTCAGCTGTATTACAATATTGTATAAGTAGCATGGTAAAACACGGGCAAGTTAATGAAGTATAGCACAAATCACACATAGGCACCTTTGTTTTAAGATCATCAAGTACATCTCCCACAGTGCTCTGCTTTGGGAGTCTGATGGTATGGATAACTACCTGAATCAAAAAAAATTAGAAGTTTAAATATAATAATAATTATGAAAAGAAGATAGATGAAAACCAAAAGAAAATCAGGTCACTATACTCACTTCATCCTTCATAGCATGATGAAATGCAACTTTCAGAGTTTTCAAACCTTGTAATTCTGGCAGAGGGATGTCAAGTACTTCATAGTACAATATATCCGATGTCTGACATGCAAGAAAGGAATAAGATGTTTTGTTTTGAAATAAGAGACACTAAGAATGAATGAATGAACGATAAATCAATAACTACCTGATTGTAGTGAACTAGCATATCAGATAAATGTTCCACCCCTCGGTACTTAATAGGCTGAGGTTTTGGTTGTTGAGAGTAGCAGTTGTGTGGGGTGAGCCTGATTTTGGCTGGGTCGTCCAAACCAAGTTTTTGAGCTACTCTCTCCACAACATCATCATATGTAAAAAGCCTTGACCTATAAATTAATAACATAAAGAGTACAAGATAAGGATGTGTGCGCATACACACATTGTACATACACACAATGCTGTACTTTAATAAAATCCAATCAGCTTACATCTCCAAGCAAAAGTCATCTTCCTTTGGTTTATCTAGAGATCGAAAGTGAACAACCTACAATACATCAATCAGTGATAACAGTTCAGTAGATAGATTACAATATAAATGCAATGAAACTTGCTCTGGTTATTGGTTATAATTACATCACAAGACATGCATGCATTAGCACAAACAAGAGGAGGAAAGAATAATAATTCAAACAAAACGTGACAGAATAAATGGATAGCTTTCATTTTTGAATAACATCGAAGGAAACAAATTGCCTTTAATTAAACCTCAAAAGGAAACTACCTGGCGATTGTGCACATATTCCAAGTAAGAAGGCACATCAGGATAGCGGATATGTTCCTCAATGTCCATAGCAGGAGCTTTCTGAAAACATATAATATCTCCATCTTCAAGCTGCATTCATGAAAAAACAAATCAATAAGCAAATCAATGATACAAAAACTTAATGTGCATCAACTGGGTAGATACCATACCTGGCTTCCTCGAAATGTTAATTTCTTGTCAATAGGCTCACACATTACATTTGGTTCAAACTTAATTTCCTGCACCAATGTAGGCATTGTTAATTTGCTAATACCATGCGATTAAAGCCACCCATAGAGATCGGAACTTGTAGATGCCATTTAAAAAATGCCTTTCCCTTGTGATAAGTCATGCAAGAAAAATAAAGTTTCATAGAACATGATGTACTTTGTTTGCCATTAATCACCAGCAAGGTTAGTTACTAAACAACTGAAACCATGACTTCTGATGCCTGACCCCAAGTTACGAATCAAATAGCTTCTGGCTTGTGAACATGCAAGGATGCACTGATTTAAAAAATTTATGAAGTATTGCAACAGATAAATACTAAATAAGACAACACAAACCAACCTCATAAAGTCCAATCTCTTCATCAGGATCATAACGAGCCATTTTATTTAACCTTGCTATGATTTCCGATGGCTTACCAGTACTGCTCACAAAGAGCCTTCCAACATAACTGCCATCAAAGAAAAATACATTTGATGACAACTCAGGTCCACCTTTTACTCCAAAATATGTTGAAAATCAATAATTATTCAGTACCGTAGCTCCTCTTTTTCAGGATCGTATAACTTGAAAAAAAGTAATATATCATCCTTTGTCTTCTCAGGTGGTGCAATGGGAAATATATCCTAAATAATAATGTAGTTTGTCAACAGGACTGTGTTTAGATAATGTTTATCAAAATAGCATACAACTTAATGAAATAAATGTTACCGGCCCACGCTCCACTTCCAAAAACAATTTTAATTCTGCGTTGTGAACCTTGTTCGATATCTCTCTCAATTGTCCAACCTGCAGTTTGAATCAAAATGACAAAAAAAATTAACTTCAGATCATAGAGAAATTGGTGTGTCACGCAGACATGAACCGCCAAAAAAACTAAGCACCCTCACATGCGATCCTAAACAGTCAATAAGAACACCACTTGCATGTGCTGCATTGTTATTCATTTTGAAATCTAAAGAAATAAAAAGAAGCTAGCCAAAGATGGCAAAAATTAAACCAGCCATGGCAACTATTACATCAGCAGGTGGATACCAAATGTCATGAAACATTGAACAAATTCAACATAAATGATAAACATATGAGGGGGGAAAGAAGCTCAAGGTTTTTTGTTAAAAAACCAACATGTGCCTAAAAGCCAACCGACAGAGATAAAAAGGTGATAAATAAGCATGTAGGTATATGAGAAAAATAATAATGATAAGCTTCAAGCAAGCTCGTGAATTACAGATTGTGCTTCCTCAATTTGTGTCAATGGCCGATTAGGACGATATGTATGGTTTTGACGCTTTGCCCATAGCCAAAAGCGCTGGAATTGAACCGGTACACCAAACTCTTTAGCAACCTCTTCCTACATATCACAGATTAGCAATCAAACATAGAAAAATAACAAATCTATTGAATAATCATCACGAACTTCATAAATTATATTATAAATTACAAATAAAAAGCATTAAGACCATAAAGATTCACATAAACTATTTTTTCTTCTTCCAACTAAAGCATCGTGATTTTTATAATTTAGTATTGTTTTTAAAATATTTTCTATGCAGAAGCAACAAAAAAAAAGATTTGCTCTTTAGCAGTCCCCAAATTCCATGATTCTTGTCCTATGAGACTAGTCTGTCGTTATAATTCTGCCATTCACATTGCACACAACGAAGTACATGTTAAAACCAATTTAGAGATAGACCGGTAGTTCCTCAAGGAAAAACTAGATAGTGATCTTATAACTACACATCCTTCATGGACTTCAATTGGCAACTGTATTCACCCAGGGACTTCTCGTTTTTCTTGATTATTATTTATTTGCTTAGTCTATATAATCAAGTTAGTACTTGTACATCAATCCCTAATTAAAAAAAAAAATCAGTTTTTCTTTTATTCTACACTGCATGACAGCAATAGTGTAATTAATGATGATACCTTGAAAACGTTAAATGGCGTCTGCTTTTGGACACGGAAACTCCGCACTTTGTCATGGTCTACAAGATCAAAATATATATCCTTTCCAATCTGTTCTTCAAGGTCTTCATCTCGTGCCACCTAAGAAGTATTATATGTTATCAGATATATATAAATACAATCTTACTGGGCAACTCACAGCATCTTGATAAAGACGCAAACAATACTCGATTCTAGGAAAGCAAGCTAAGAACACCTTTATAATAGTGTAGAGGTGAGCCTCTGCCTTTTCTTTCTTTTTGTGCTCTTTTTCTTCCTGTTCTTTCTTCAACCTCTCCTGCATAAACACAATGTAGAAATTCAGTGCAGATTTTCCAGAACAAAGCAACAAATATAGTACAATAGAACAGAAATTAGAAAATGAAAAGTAGTGACAAACATTGATTTGAAGCTTCAATACTCATAAGGAAATATAAACAAATAAAAAATTTAGGTTTACAGAATTCAAATTTGGTGGGGGGAACAAAAAAGATGGCAAAGTTTCCCGCAAGAACCGTAATCAAGTTTTACAACGACGTCCAATAAAAATTGAGTATTTTGCGGTTATTTTAAAACACAGTTGCAATATAGGTTGACGTGGCAATAGGATGGGTTCTCATTAGATGATGGTGTAAAATTATTTTAGACTAACAGTGCATCTCCATTAAACTCTAAAAAAGTTAGTCATCTGAATTTGTTTGGAAGTTAAATTTTCACACAGAAGACAAATAGGTTCCTATCTGGCTTGATTAATTTTGGGCCCTAACATACATGAGATGATGAGACTTTCTACTTATCCTTAAATGTTCAGAATGCTTTTGCTCTTCAAAAAACAATTTACTTACCCTTAAATGCTCTGCAATGTCTTTCTCATCCACATTGCATATTACTTTGTCCTTGTCAGCGTCACGTATATACACCAGCATATAAGCATTTGAATATTTGGTGAATTTAAAAGGAGCGTTATTGAATCCAGGATTTGTCTGCGGTAACTGTTAAAATGCAATATACAAGTAGTTGAATCATTAACAAGTAAGCAAATGCTCATATGTATCACATGCCACAACCAATGGAAATGAAATAATTACCTCTTCCTCACCACCATATTGCTCCTCTAATGCCCGTTTAGGGTCTTCTTTTGTCACCCTCTCATCATCAAATTTGTACCTAACAGCAATTCATATAGTCAATCAAATCATGCACTGAAGAGTTCAGTCCGTCAGCAATAAAAGCAATACAAAATAACAAGAAAAGTTAATTGGCCTTCCAGTATTTTTCATACAATACCATAGTTCATTTACAACTGTTACTGAAATTGCAGATCACCACTATAACACAGGTCCCAAAGGAAAGATTTAGTGTTTTAATAGTTAACCGCTAGAACAGCCTCATTTCAAAGTAACACCTATTACACACTTTTCAGACACTGACACGTATCGAACACTCGGACACACTATGATAAAACACATGGAAGTTAATAAAGAAATACATATAAATTAAGGATATGCATATGTTCAATTTGTCCCACTTAGATACGAAGCATTCAGGCAGTACTTAAGCATTCTGCTTGCATTAAACGAGGTGAGGAAGGCTGTCAAGATTCCATCTTTAAGAAAACACTCCACTTCACCTTATTTTATAAAAATAGCATACCAAGGTTTGATCTTAACAACCTGTTTTCTTAAGAACATCTGTAGTTTGAAATTTGTTGGGTAAAAGAATAAACTAGCAAATAAATTTATTTATTCTAATAGTTTGGAAAACTGATTTGACAACTTATACCAGACCTGCAGATGAAATTCAAAATACTTGGGCATGTTTTAATCATGCGAGAATAAAAAGGTTGATGAAATTTGTAATTGTTCATTTATTTAAAAACAGTTGAACTATGCAACTTCCTTGATAACCTACCAAACAAGATTTGAAACTGTTGAAATTGTTCATACATCACAACATAAACATGATCTACTTTTCATTCTATCCACTCCCACACAGCGCCTCTTGGCCCTACCTCTCAGACAAATAGATAATTGTAAAATAAATTCGTAAATTGTATTTGGAAAACAACGGAACAATGTGGGTTCCCGAGTATAAGCTGTATTTGAGACTCAAAGCACAATAGCATTCAATGAATGCAGTACATGTCCCCTGGTCCTTGTCAAATATTTTGATGATAGCATGTACCTCACAAAACACAAGGAAGTGAACAATTTAGACCTGTGTACATTATTGCACATACCACTGATCAGAGAGAGTCGGCCTGATAAAAGCATAGTAATGTCCACCATGCACACCACCACTGTGAACCAGAACGCTGGGGGCAAAAATTGAATCCGTCAAATATTGAACATCACAAATTAAGATATGCATATGCATTAATAACTAGTCAAATATTGAACATCACAAATTAAGTGTTGAGTTCCAAATTGTGGCTGAGAATAAGTCATTTATTGATTGAATATTTTGTAATTAATTTATTATATTATATACGACAGCTGTAGTGAATATCAAGGGACTTGTACAGTTAATTCCTCCTATTTAATTCTGATTTATTTATTAGACTAGGAATGTTGTATTTAAACCAGAATTCTAATCATTTTGATTCAAGATATGAAAAGATCATTTCCTCAATAATTCACATGGTATCAGAGCAAACCTGGTCCAAGTGAAAAACACCATTATTCCATGGTTGAAGAAAGCATTTCAGTCACAAACCCAAACCCTAAAATGGCAGCTGAAACTTCCACAATTACCAGCTGACCGAAAACACCACTATACCCATCACTGGCTACAAATTAAATGGCCAAAACTACACTCAAGGAAAAGGGAAGGAAGATTACATCTCTGATGATGCTAAAGAGCCAAAGAAAAAGGACCTCGATTACCCAAAGTGGAAGCTAAAGAACAGCTTAGTCATGACATGGCTACTGAACTCAATGACCACTGAAGTAGGCGAAAACTTCATGCATTACAGCACTGCAGCTGAGATCTGGAGTGCTGCCAAGGAGACATACTCAAATACTGATAATACTTCTACCATATTCGAGATCAAGAGTCTCCTCCATGACCTGCGACAAGGGGACACAACAGTCACGGATTACTACCATACCCTCACCCGTTACTGGCAGCAACTGGATATCTTTGAGGATATAGTATGGACATGCCCTGAAGACAGCAAACTGTACAAAAAACTGGTGGAGAAAGACCGAATATACCAGTTCCTCCTTCTTGGCCTGAACAAGAATCTAAATGATGTAAGAGGAAGAATCCTTGGAACCAAACCTCTGCCCAACATCAGAGAAGTATTTTCAGAAGTGAGAAGCGAAAAGAGCCGAAGGAAAGTCATGCTTGGAAGCACATATCAAAGCTCCATTAATGAAGGTTCAGCTTGGCTGTGAAAGGAAGCTACAAAAAATCTAGAGGATGGTGTGATCACTGCAAAAAATCAGGCCACAGCAAAGAAACATGTTGGTTCATTCATGGAAAACCAGCAGATTGGAAACCATCTAGGAATAGGGACATTCTCGCCCATCTAGACCTGTTGGAAGAAACAGGAATGTTAGGGTGCAAACCAGCAGATACACCAATGGAACATAACCTTAAATTGGCAGAACAAGAAGGCAGACCCCAAGTTGGTAAGGAGAGATACCAAAGATTGGTAGGAAAGCTAATTTACCTAACTCGCACAAGACCAGATATTGGTTACTCAGTTAGTATGGTAAGTCGTTTCATGAATAATCCAACTGAAGATCACATGAAAGTTGTGACTCGAATTTTGCAGTACCTCAAAAAGACACCCGGGAGAGGTCTTCACTTCAAAAAGGACCCAATTAGGAGCGTGAAAGTGTTCACAGATGCAGATTGGACTGGTTCGTTGACTGATCGCAAGTCAACAAGTGGGTATTGCACATATGTGTGGGGAAACTTGACTACTTGTAGAAGTAAAAAACAGTCAGTGGTGGCAAGAAGTAGTGCAGAGCCTGAGTTTAGAGCAATGGCTCATGGCATTTTTTAGGGAATTTGGTTGCAGAGAATGCTTAAGGAATTAGGAGTACCAACAGATTCCGCCATGAGCCTCTGGTGCGACAACAAGGCAACCATCAATATTGCAAAAAATCCAGTCCACCATGATGGAACGAAACATGTGGAGATAGATAGACATTTCATAAAAGAAAAGATAGATAGTGGAATTATCAAGTTGGAAGGAACCAAACTGCAGACATACTGACTAAGGCCCTTCACAAATCTAATTTTGAGAACTTAAGGTCCAAGCTAGGCATGATTGACATCTACTGTCCAGCTTGAGGGGGAGTGTTGAATTCCAAATTGTGGATGAGAATAAGTCATTTATTGACTGATTATTCTGTAATTAATTTATTATATTAAATAGGACAGCTGTAGTGAATATCAAGGGACTTGTACAGTTAATCCCTCCTATTTAATTTTGATTTATTTATTAGACTAGGAATGTATTTAAACCAGAATTGTAACCATTCTAATTCACGAAATGAAAAGATCATTTCCTCAATAATTCACATTAAGATATGCATATGCATTAATAATTGCACATCAATCAATAACATAAGCATGGAGAAATAGAAATTGTAAATTTATGCACTTCTTTGATTAAAATTCTGGATAGACGGCAACTTCCAACACATCATTCCAAGATTTACTACCCCAAAAAGATTCAAAAATGAATTTCCTACTTAATTTGGATGGGGCTAGGAGATGGCTCTCCAAAAGATAAGATGTTTCCTTTTTTCTTTTTCCATTATCACTTGATATAATCCTTATTTGACTTTGCCCCCTTTCATCTATCTGTTGATATTAATAGACTGAAGTATATGGGTTAAAAAATGCTAACATACATACCAAAAACACCTTAGAGTTAGAGAAAAGAAAAAATCAAAGACAAAGGTGGGCATGAAGCACCAAACCAAATTACAAACCACCAGATAAAGCAAACACGACTACTGAAAATTCATGAAACAGATTATTAAGGTCACTAGTCCCAATGCCAAAAATCCATGCAATTTCCAACATAAACCGCTGAAACAGCCACTATATTACCTATGAAGTGTGTAAAGATTGCGCACATTCCTATCAGCATCAGGTGATAGATATTTTCCATTGTTGCGATCAAGATCAAGTTGCAATGGAAACTCATAACGGTCATTAATCTACATGACAAAAAACAGGGAATGTGAAATTTCTAAGTATAGATATGACAGTTCAATCTCCATCAAAAGTGAAGAACTCGATGACTGATAAGTAGAAACTTAAACATAATAGCAAATGCCCGTACTCCCTCAGTCCCTCTAGCAAACAATATCCCTTCATTGTATATGACTGTTTCAAATGAAGTACTTGAATTTATGTGTATTTGTGTAAAAAATATCTCCCTTGTTAAAAAAAAATAGCAATGCAGCAAAGGAAAAAGCATTTATTAGAACCTATGATGCATACGAACGAGTACGGTACCGGGTACAAGATAAGGAATTTTAAAAAAAATCAAAGTACGGATCCGTCAATAAAAATAGTTTTTTATATAGATGTAACATGAGAGAGATAAATTATTCAATTCACAGCAAATCCTCACAATAAAAGTTTAAAAAGTCAAAAAGTGTGTTCAATTACAACAACAAAGAAACTCTAATACACAAATAATATTATATTATTATATATCTTTATATAAATATATGATGAAGTTCACTCACAACGGAATAATGAGATAAAAGGAAATACCAACGAGTGTCTTGCACGTACTGGTATTGGGTACACATGCGTTACGGGTACTTCACCATTTTAGAAGTACCCATGCTTCGGAAACATAAATTTTCATTTAAAAAAATACTAAGAAAACACAGAAATCCTTTGTTTTTCAATATCAAAGGACACGATTCCCCCCCAACACAATATACATGCTAAATCACATTCTTATCTTAAGTAACAGTACTGGGAATGGATGCATACTACTAAAAAAATAATAATGTTAATGTAGAATGTACATAATAATCGAGCATAACTACTTAGTCAAATCAAAATAATCTTCAATAACGTTTTATAGAAAAGCTGGAATGTTCTGTCTGCATCTTACTCAGACCAATACCAAATACTACCTCTGGTCCTATACATAAGATAAAGTTATGTCAACAAAAGTGCTGTATTTGGTAAAAAAATTTAGACCAAATACATCCATTTTTGTTGACCGGTTGACCCTACTTTCTCTTATATATAGGACCAAATGCAATTTAACTCAGGAGCACTAAGCCATTGAAGTTCCAAAAACAAGGAAATGCAAACTTCCTATTACGCCGGCAAAGAAAGTACCAATAGAATGAAATACGTTGCAAAATGGTGTCTTTACTTGACTACCTACCTTTACCATAGTATCACGCATAAAGTCATATTCGAATCTTTTCAGCTGAAGTTGCAAAACAGGGGGAAAATCAATGAACAAGACACCCTTCTTAGCATCCTGAAAATATGAAAAATTCTCAGTTACACGTGAAACTAAATTTAAAAATTGCTTACATGATTGCACTCTGAGTGAACAAAAGAAGCTCAAGGAATGGTCGTGAAATTGTTCAAAGCAAATCACAGAAGTATTTAAAAAACATGGAAACAAAAATAATATATCAATATTTGAATCCAGAAGGTAGGTAAATTAAATCATTTTGTTGGAAAAGAGAGATAAGAGAAGAATGTGGTGAAAGTCTAAAAAATAATAATACAAAAATGGCAGAATTTTAGTAATTTGATTAGTCTGTAATCATTACACTGGGACATTCTAGACTTACTTAGGCAAATATCATTTGTTAGATGTTACTAGATATAAGGAGTATCACGTTACAACTAATCTTAAGTTACATGCTATGACTATCAAAATGTAACAGACATAGAAAACAAAGGGGAAAGGACACAGAGGTAGAGCCATTCAACTTCAAGACGAAGGTTGACTAACCTAAATGAATTTTTTACAAGTAGACTCAATTGCAACTAACCTGCAAACCATACTGTTCAGCATGATATTTGTTGTCACCCTCAAGACGCTCAACTTCAACATACTTGTCAAAAGAAGCATAAACATCAGGACAACCTTTGACATCAAGTTGAAGATCTGCCATACATAAGTTAAAGTACGACTAAATTAGAATCAACTGGCAAGGTACAACTGAACAGACAATTAACTTTGGCATGCATATGAAAGTACCATAAAATGACTCCTTTCGAGTTGATTTATAGTCCACATTGATGCACTCGATATAGTTCATATGGTGCCCTTCAAATAGTTTCTGTATAGTTCCCTCAACAACAGTTTCCTATAGACAAAAAAAGACAATAATTCATAATGCATTAGAGATGGTATTTCACCAAAATGAAATTATGCACAAACATCTAAAGGTCTTTTTGTTACCTTCATTTTGTCTTCAAGTTTTTCACAAAGGACTCTATTTAGTTCTTGAACATCATGCTGCAAGAAAGAATCATATGTATCCCATCCAAAAGATTTTGTCAGCTCTTTTGTTGCGACACTGGTGTCACTATACTGAAGCTTGTAGAACAAACTTTGTAGAGCCAAGGGGATGCTTCCAGAGGGAATGTCGTTCTCTGTTGTAGGCATATGGTATACAGCCTGAAATGCAATATCCAGGACCCAGCATTGTCGTTACTATCCAGTCAAACAAGTGAATTCTGGCAAAAAGAAAAAATAGATAAAATAAAGCCTGACCTTTCGGAAATAAGGAATATGGTACAGAGTTTGGAGCAGAGAATTCATATAACATGTAGCTCCCTGGTTCTTAAGCCCAACATAGCCAGTCTCCTTTTTTGAATCGTACGTCCAGTAATCAACAATCCTACGGACAAGGACCTCGGCCTCAATTATAAGAGTATCATTCATAAGATACCCTCTACTAGGATCGTACAATTCACCAAGAGGCATGAAGGACGTGAAACCCCAATCACTTTCTCGTGCATTGAACTGATGCTGCGTATCTACATAGCGCAAAAAAGTAACAAAAATGACGCATTGCTATTCCCAAAATATAAATATTATGAGCACTTTAACTTATTTTCATCTTTCATTTTGTCTAATGCTAAGGGGTTCCCTAAGGACACTTGGAAACAAAGTTGTCAAGATCAACATCCTACCTAAGATCAGGAAGAGGGTAGCAAGATCATAAAACCATAATAGAGGTCGTCGGATCTTACCAAATTAACAAAGTACACTAAAATAGATATAATTATACATAGTTATTTTTTATTCATATAATACAATATATGTTCATTATTAGCTTTTTCAATTATTATTCTACCTTTTTTTTTCAAAAACGTTATCTAGAACAATATAAGCTTATTAGATGGGTGATATGGCTCTATTAAACCTGTCTTAGCCAAAAAAATTTGTTTCAAACGTTTAGCCTTTTCCCATAAAAAAAATGAAGAGCCTGATTTAATGATTCAGCACACGGACCCAAAAGGCCAACAAAGTGTTAGCTAAAGTTTAAATTAGTATCTACCCTAATTCCCCGTCTAGGTAGGTATTAGAACAAAACAAGATCTGGTTTTGCAGCCACATTCGTGGAAGGCAGACACCAACAGTATCACTTGTTTCTGCCATTCTCTTTTTTCTCCTATTTTATCCACACTTTGTTGGTCCGAAAACATAGGTGATGGTAGGGAAGTCGGAAGAGGGGAGGAGGCAAGACTCTAAGAACTCTCCATCGCGGTTTTAGGGATGGAGGTTGCAAAACCCAACCTGAAAATCAACATTTTTAAAATCGCTGAAGATCGCCCAATCTCAAGGTTCTGCATGCGAGTTAAATCATCATGGCTAGGTAAGATTGTGAAATCGTATGATCTTATGATATAGATTGTGATTTTAACAACAATGCTTGGAAAGAGCTCAAGAAAGAGGGGGGGAGGGAATTTGTATGTTCTCAATGCATTAAATTGAATACTTGCATTAAATGCTTGTTGTTCATTATATCTTAACAAGTTCCCGAAAGGATAATCATTAGCAGAACCCTTGTTCTGTTCAACAAGTCAATAAAAGGTCCGAGCAAAACAAGTAATACAATTATTTCCAGGCGTAGAAAAGATTCTAACTTATAAGGGAAAGAACATATATAGAAGCGGTAGTTTCAAATTTAGTAAAAAAGTTAAATGAAGTAAATTTTGAATCAGAAGGCGGAAGACTTATGGAGAGAAACCAATTTGGTCAGGCTATATCAACACCAAAATCTTTGTACCACTAGATAGTAGATACATAAATTTAGGGTTGATCCGAAATGGCATATGAAAGGAGTATGAAATACAAAGAGGTATTACTCTGGGGATTTGATGAAAACAGTCGACCAAAATCATGCGGGCTTCTAAGAGAAAATGGAAGCTTAAAACGGTTTCTCCAAGTATAAAATTCTCTCAGTCACAAGAAACATCTTACAACAGTATTTGCTTTTAACGCCAGTAATGTCATTTTCTACATCATGCATGGCATTTCATCTCGTAACAACTGTAAGGAACAAACTAAATAGGTTACCTTTTCTCACAGAATACTTATTGTGGATTTGATTAACTACTGCCAAGCTAAACTGTGCATATCTACTCCAACCATACGGCAAACTAGTTGAATCTGCAACGTCCAAATACATGGACAAATAGTCCACATTGTTTCCTTTTGGGAAAATAAGTACACGCCTGTTCAGAGTGGAAAAAAAAATCAGGAGAGATAGGTGAAGATAAAAACACATAGGAACAAATATAACAACAATAAAATCACTTGCCCCACTAGATAGAGTGGGCTATTAGGATCAAACAACAGCATAGTATCTTACGATTCTTATCATAGATCATGTCTACTGAAATAGAAAAGTGAACACTGTGAATTGACTCGGGGAATGTGTAAGCATAATACCATTTGTAACTCCCAACAACAAATACTTCTGAATAGAGCTTTTTCGTATTCATCCTAGAAAAGTTGTCAATTCTCCATGTGAATCTTGATGGTGAAGGATCCTCGACAGGCTGACTATCCACGGTGTTGGCAGTTTCAGGTTGAGTAACAACTAAAGTTCATCAATATAAATGAAAAGAGCAATTAAATATCTATATTAAATTAGCTCAAAACTTAGAGGGGTAAACATAAAAAACAAAAAAAACAAAAAAGTTATCATAACTGAACTAACTGAACCCAATGCTAGCTTGCCAGGAAAGATGAGTAAAACAACGGGAAAGAGAAAAAAATTAAAATTAAAATAAACCAACAGTAAATAAAGACCTGTTTGGTTTGAGGGGAAAAAAAATTATTTTCTGACTTCACTTTTTTAACTTTAAAAATGGCACTTTGTTCACTACTTTCAAGGATTTGCATAATTTTTCTCTAATTTCTACAGATCTTTGAAAACGTAAAACAAAGTGAACATTGTGTAGCATTTTGTAATTAAACAAGAATATGCATCGCCAGGGCAAACTAGTTTTACACTGACGACCAATAAAAATAGAGTCTGTGGTTGACAGCCAGTAGTTATTTTTAAAAGATGGTTATTAAATAGGCCTACACACCAAAATGATGGGTTCCCATTGAATAACGGTGTAAAACTATTTTAAATCTCAGTGCATAGTCATTAAACTCAAAAAAATTGGTAAATGTTTTCTCAAACCAATCAAGCTTTACTTTTTCTCTTGAAAGAGAAACTTGGTAACACCAATACCGGTTTATATCACTTAGTTCCTCTCTCTCTCTCTCTTTGTGGCAATCAAACAATGCATGAAGTGGTTTCCTTAACTCTAACATCAATTCAATTAAATGATCCAAAAGATAATTAATAGAGTGACACAAAAAAACAGTTTATCCACAAATCAAAAGAGTGAGAAAGCATTAAACAGTACCATCCATAGGTTGATGATTATTATTCTCAACCAAATCCGTCTGTGCCGGGATGGTGTTCGGCACAAGCATCTCCTCATCCTCCTGCTGCTGCTGCTGCTCTTGCTACAAACAAAAATGAACAAAAAAACAAAAAACAATCACACTACCTCTGATCCAGTAAGAAACCAATCCCTAATAAAATCCCCAAAATCAAAGCACGAAATGCATCGAAATTGAAGCAAATTAAAAAATACAAAGATCAAAAGTTCAAAACCACAACCCCTAGACGAAAACCCCGTCACCTTCAACCACAAAAACACGAAACAGCAATCAATTCAACCCGAAACACAACATTAACACAAAATAATAAATTAAATAAAAACCACGCAGCAAAACAAAAATGAAAAGAAAAAAAAAAGTAGAAGCTAAATTGTGAAAACGGAAGTGATTCAAGAACGAAAAAAATGAGCAAAAGGTGATAAAGAAAGAGAGAGAGAGAGAGTTGCGAAGAGTGAGGTACGTCAATGGGAGCAGGAGTCATGACGGTCATGATGATTGTAGTAATTGACCTCGCGTCGTGCTTGCTTGTTCGACAACAATGGGAGGGGGAGACGAGATCACCAGAAAGAAAACTATATTGATTTTGCTATGCAATTTGCTCGAGACAACAACGAGAAATTTCTTTTCTCTTCTTTATTTGCTTATGTTTGGTATTTAATATTTCATATTATTACAATTTTCAAACAAATTAATAATAATATTTTTGTACTACCTTTGGTCAAAACAAAAATATTTTAGCTCTCTTTTAATATACACATATTGCATGCTATACTTAAAAAACTTGATAGTGCAATTAATGTATATATTGTATATGATTGTTATAAATTATTATCTTCACGCTTCTATTCTATGTAAGATACATTTAATCATTATGTAATAATTGAAAAAAAAAAATTTACATTAAATTTTAAATAATGAACATTTTCATTTTATTCCTCAATTATTAAAAGAGAAACTGTCAATCTTTTAATTCTTTATATTTAATTAAAAATATTTTTATTTAAAACAAAAACTAATTAATATTTCTTGTAATTTGAAAGATATTTTATATAAAAGAACATGTTTTTTTAACAATAGAATCTTTTATGTAATATCTTTTAACATCCGGAGTTTAGGTTCTTATCTTTGCCTACAACAGAGTTCAGGTTTCCCTGGTAATATTCGCGCGCATTCACATATATAAAATTATAAATTTAAAAATTATATATATTATAAATAATATAATAAAATGAAAAAAAAAATTATAGAAATGAGATTATAATTTTTAATGATTAAAAAATATTATATTCAGTATGTGTATATATATATAATTTAAGAATTATAATAATATGACTAGCGAAACAAATTCGGATGCGAGTGGATATTAACACCTTAAACCTATCATTGTCTTTGAATTTTAATTTCAAAAAAAATATGCATCTAATCAGCATAGATCTTCTCCGCTCAAATTACGATTTCGGATAAATACCTACGAATGTGGATTATGTTGTCATCGTTGTATATCCAAATGGAGGCAATATATTTTGTTTGGTAGTGTAATTAATGTATATATTTGTGTGCATGATTATTTCTAAATTATGTTGTGTATAAATATATATATATATATATATATATATATATATATTCAATGTTGATTTTTTATCTCTCAAGATAAATTGATATTATAAAATAAGGGATATATTTGGAAAATAAATAATGAATGAATTTACTAAATTGCAAAAAGACTTATATTTAGGAATAAAAATATTCAAGAAAATTTATAATTATAGAAGGAGGTAGTATTTTGTATGGAAAAATCAAATTTTCATTGATTTTGTATTTTCAATTTCCATTATCCTCTCTTCTTATTTTTTTTTTAAATTCAAATTATTTTGTATGGAAAAATAAAAAGTTTCATAATAGCTTATTATAATATAATATAACAATATTGTAAAATTTCTATTACAATTAGTTATACAAATAAATTATTTTAATATATTATTTTGACTAAGTTTCCATAATTAATTATAATATAATATAATAATATTGTATATTTTCTATTACAATTAGCTATACACATAAATTATTTTAATATATTATTTTGACTAAGTTTCCATACTTAATTATATATTCAATATGTAATTTAGTATAAAATATTCGTGTTTGAATTTGAAAAAATATTTGACTTAATAATATCATAATTAAAATAGTTAACCTAAGTTGAGTTACTAGTATATTTTATATTCTAAGTAATTCACTTGATTACATTTTCAAATTGATAGAAAAAGAAAAATCTCATTTAGTGCTTTTTATATATTTGTTTCTAAACTTTTCCACTTGACAGTTGCAATTGCATCAATTCATTCAAATACATTGAATATATTCATTTATTCAAGTCCACCAAATACTATTTTTAAGAAAAAATTTGTTATAATGATTCACCATAATAATGAAAAAAAGTCATATTTTTATACATTAATTTGACCGATTGTTACTTATTGGTTTTTAACATGGAAGATCGGTTGGATATAATGTTATATAATATTTTACAATACAAACAATTAATCCATATTTTAATTTTTCAGTTTGAACTAAAAAATTAATATAAAATTGTGGAGTTCACATAAATTTGACCAGTAACCTGAAGTTGTAAACTCGCGAGAGTTTACCTATTATTCAAATAACCTATATTAAAATTAAATAATTCAATATATTATTTCCATAATAAGCTTTTATTTATTGAATAAATAATATATTATAGTAGAATTTTAAATACCAACAATCTCGTCTTGATCCATTATAGTTATTCCTCACAACGTCCTAAGACTTTGTTTGTTTCAGTTTACTCTTAATCTCCAACAAATAATCTTTAGATTTTGTTATATCTAGATATTATTTAAGATTAAATATATTAACTTATTTTTTTTATAATCCATACTCTAATAGTGTAAACTTATATTTTAAAATCAATATATCACGTTGAATTGAAAACTATGAAAAATATTGAAAAAAATTAATCAAATTATTATTTAAGATAAAATTAATGTAAATTCATGAACTTCCGGCAAATTTAAAAGTCTTTCGATTATTTCAAATTAAGTTTACTAAAAATGATTTACATGCGAGTTGATTTAATATTTGAACATATAA
Organism: Cicer judaicum; assembly: GCA_037974835.1. Lineage (NCBI taxonomy): Eukaryota > Viridiplantae > Streptophyta > Magnoliopsida > Fabales > Fabaceae > Cicer > Cicer judaicum. Next base: position 2,828,674 of record JBBPBS010000247.1, read on the forward strand.
TTGTAAATTTATAGGAATTTAACAAATGTACAGGATAACACTATAATTCCTTGTCTTTTTTTTTATTTGTATGAAATTGGAAATAAACTATAATATGATATAAAAATATAACAATATTGATATTTATTAGTTAAGTTAAGTCTTGCGAGATATTGGATTTCAACTATAATATGATAAAAAAACCTAACAATATCGATATTTATCATTTGAGTTAGACTTTGCGGATCTTTATCATTTTTTAATTTAATTTTACAATAAAGATAGTCCTTTGTCATTTTTCTTAATTAACACAAACTCAATTCAAAAATTTCAAAATAATATATAAATTAAAATAAATTAAAAGTATCTAAAAGTTAGAGATATTATCTAACATAATACAAATAAATTTAGATTTGTCTAACATAACTTAAACTCAAATCAAATTCAAAAACAATTGTTAAATAATTCTAATATATATATATATAACCAACCAAGTGGGTTGGATTTCTTTTGGTAATTTTAATTTTTTAAAATCGGTTATACGGAGTTCGGGCTATTCGGTCCTGTGTTTTAACGGACTCGCTAATTTGAATTAATCAATTTTAATAGCTTTATACAAACGGGTGAGTGAAAATTACATTCTCCATAAATATTAAACCATAAAAAAAAAAAAAAAATCAATCTGGAACAAACATTAATGCACTCTTTAAGAGTTTGAAGGTGAGGGATAGAGTTTTTTTGGAGGAAAAAATAGATTTTTTTTTACCGTTCTTTAAAGTATTTTTTTCATTTTAGACAATGATAAATATTTATAATTAATATATTTTTAATATTAAAAATATTATAACAGTATAATAGGATTTTGAGAATTAATCAAAGTTCTTTAAAACTCTCAAAAATCATCGTTCAATGTAATTTTTTAGTTCTTAAAAATAAAATAAAATTGTTTGGAAAACTCCAAATCACTTCATATTTATTATTTTCACTTCATATTTTTTTTTTCAAAGTTATCCCCTCATAAACTCCAAATCACACCCTAGAGTAGTATTTACATGACATCATACGGAGGTGAAACAAATCTTAAAGTAGTATTTATGTGAGCTTGTAGTTGTGTAGCACATAGATCATAAATTACTTAGAAAAAATTTCACCCTCAGTGATTACAAAATCTAATTTAAATTTGGCTTTCAATTAATTTAGATTGTTGCCTAATTGTATCACTTGCATGCTTTTATAGTCAAGTTCATCAAAATATTTATTATGGATCAAATACTCTCATCAACCACACCGTATGAGAAATAAATACTTATTAAATTAGTTTGTTAAGAAATGTGTTGTCTCATATGGTTGTTCAATGATGTGAACTTTCTTCAAATTTTCACCACTTTTAAGAATGATATTTTACAAATTAATAATAGTTGTGTATAGAAAAGTTAATGTCGGGTAAAAACCCTAAAATTATTAGCAAATACAAAAATTAATATGTTGTGACGCAATTTAGTACATTAGTTGTATCACAAATTATATTTAAAAATTATTATAGAAAGACGGCTTTATATTAAAAAAGACAATTATTATTAACATTTAAAAACAAATAAAAGTAATGTGTTAAAAAAATAAAATACTAAATAGAAGTTGAAAAGTTACATTAAATAACTAAACAACAATTTTAGAGTAATTTTACCTTTCTAAAATAAGATTGCGATTATATTAAAGGAATTCCAAATGCTACTGAAGAGTGAGTGAGTGCATGTGTGGAAATCGCCTTTGTAACATGCAAAAGAGATATTGTATAAAATTTTGTGTAACATGGTTAATTGTGATGTGAAAACCAATACACACCCAAAATTAACTTACACGTTCAAGAATCTTAGATCAAGCATAAAAAACATGTATGAAGAAAGATAATGTCACACAAATATTTAACGTGCTTTGCGAAATATCCCTTCTAGCAACTCTGCTACTGTAACTTATGTTTTTAGCCGTGATCTAAATTTTGTTCAATGAATTTTGTTATCTTAACCTAAAAAAAACGTTATTTTGCTTTTACTATTATTTTTTTAAAAAGATATAAATATTACTATAATTAATTCAGATAGTTGTAAAAAATTTAATTTAAATTTAGAATAAGATATGTAACCATAAATATCACATAAGCATTATTTTCACTTCATGCTAGCAGAGTTCTCTAATATTCTAGATACATTCATCTGCCACGTAAAATTTATATCTTGCATTTTTACTATTTGCATTTATAATTATAAATTATAATTGTTTTACCAAATAATTATTTTTGAGAATAATTATTCGTCTCTAAGATAATAGATTTTAACTTAAGTATAATTTTTTTATTTGTTAAACTTAAATATAATTTTATTTGATATCAAATAAATTTTTAGTCCTTAATTTTTTTTAATATTTTTCAACGTTTTTACATAACTTTTAGTTACAAAAAATTATGCATTTTATTTTATATGTTCCTGCTTTTAAATTAACTCATCATTATCCCTCTGGTGTTTGAAAGTTTTTGGCAATCATGTTAAGAAAATTATAAACATCTCCCTTTGAAAAAACTATTTTTTTTTCAATAGAATAATTAAATGTAAATTTTTAAATATTTGATGTCTTAAAATTTATATTTAATTTATATTTTATTTAAAATTATAATTTTGTGTACGTGAGATTCTTATAATGTTCATAATATATCTAAAAAAATCATTCAAAAATTAGAAAAATACACATAAGTTTATCTAAAAACATATACCAAAAATC
>JBBPBS010000247.1:2831664-2877986 GCA_037974835.1 Cicer judaicum
TATCAACAACCCTGTAACAAAACAATATGAAATATGTCATTCTTACATACAAGAATTACAAAAATAGTACAACTTAATAAAATAAGATTTTCACATGTTCTATAAATATATGACCTAATTTAATACAATACAAATACACATTACTAGAATCATTAAATTGGTATCAACCTAAATAAAAATAATTTGTATATTAAATTGTCTATTACTAAAGTTAAAAATTACATTTAGTAGACAATTTCAAAACCAAATATCATAGTATAATTCAATAAGAACTTTTCAAATATTTAATTTCTTAAAAGTATCCATTTGGAGTAAAAATACATGTGAAAACCCATAAATAAAAGTTTGCAAGTTAATAACATTGCCATTTATAATCGTTTTGTGAGTTTAAACTTTTTTATTTAGGTAACATGTATATTGAATTTATAGGTTTTTGAATATTAAATATTGCATTGAGAACATATTCAATGAGATTGAAAGAGTACGTATAAGGTAGGTCAGCTGTCTCTCCGAAATAAATTTTAACATCTTGTCTTTTTCAATTAACGGTGAATGATTTATAATTTTTTTTATATAATCATTCATCTAATTTTATTAGAATTCTTACTTAACATCACTACGTTTGATTAATCATGATAGTGAATCAACGTTACAAAAACATGATTAATGTCATAATCGAATTCAACCAAACTCATAATTAAGTGTTATAGAGGCCATCAATTTATATTTGAACTAAACCAAAATAACCATTCAATCTACTTTGAATAATATCAATAAAAGATATAGATCAAAATCAATACAAGTAAACATCATAACATAAATCACGTTCACACATGGAGGATATAATATGAGAATTCAATAAAAAATATATAAAATTATAAAACAAAAACAAAGTTGCATTAAGAATCAAACATCAATGGTCTAACAAAGAATCCTTAACAATTGATTGATTGTTTCGATTAATTGATATATTTTTATAACTACTGAGTTTGTTTTCAATTCAAAATACATTTCTTTAATTATTTTGTTACGAGTTTTTAGTTTTTACTATTATTCTATTTGAGATTGAGATAGTCAAAGTCTAACTACTTGTTTATTATCTAACTTGTTTTTTTTTTTTTACTTATTTTGATTATACGACTCCATATCATTTATACACAGATTTAATTATTTTTTATTGTGAATTTGTTCGTACGTGCTTTTGGGTTTTTTTCATCTTTGTGTTACACATTTTGATTTTGATTTTTTTTTTTGTCGTGATACAATGGTCATTTTGATTAAAATGTCATAATAATTGTATCAATGATTAATTTTAATAAATTATTTTGGTGCAAAACGTTACAAATTCAGAGGTATATATGTATTTCTAATTGTTGATTTTATCATATTGATAAATATTTTGTTATTTTACGCTATAAACTTTGGTGATAAATTTGTTCATATACTAGTAGTTTTTGTTTATAGTAAATTCAAATTTATATTGATCAATATATTGTACAATTTGAATCAATACATATATTTTTTTTTATAAAAAAATTAAATATTCAATAAGAAACATATATCTAAAGCCACCGTGCAAATTTTTTTGTCATACACGTTTACAAATTATTATTATTTGTTTTGTTTCATTTTTATCAAGACAAATTATTTATTTGTTAATCAAAACTATAACTGCCAATATTATGTTATTTTGTATTGTGGTTTCAGACTTGTTGTAACATGTATTCAATATTATCAACATGTTCTACCTTGTTTTATTTCATTTACCATAAAAAATTAATTTTTAGAATATAATTATTAAAAGACAATATTGATTTTGTAAGAAAAAGTGCATTAAACATTAATTATGTCTTGATATGTAATAAAAAGGATGTCCTTTAACACCACGTCCAAACTTAAAATTCTTTTGCCTCTAATACTAAGTAAACATATACGTTTTTTTCAATGCCTCTAATATTAAGTAAACATATACATTTTTTTCTCAAATGAGCTATTGCGAAGTATAGTGATTTGGTTAAATTTAATTGTTTTAGATAGTAATTATTGTTCACTGTTTTTTTTAGAAGATACTTTTAAAATACTTTATAATTTCTAATAATTTCAACATTTGCACACAAACTACTCAAAAGAAAGTTGATTCAATTGAGCTTAATTATATTCCACTTGTTTACTTGTGTATGGAAAGAAGTATTCATACTTCTATACTTGATCCATTTATCTCTAAACTCTTTGTAATTGGTAGATTTTTGTCTCTAAATGGTTTTTTATAATATTTTTTCAAGGTGTTCCATTCAAAGCCTTGTGTCATCTATGTTTTCAAAGATTTGTACATTTTGTCTCTCCATGAGCATTTCTAACCAATCATAATCAAAATAAATTATCATTTAAAGTATTTATCGTTTTAAAAGATAATAATTCTCTTAAATATGAGACATTAATATATCTAAAAGGAATCATATTATGATCAGTTCAAGCAATAAACTTGATAGAGGCTTACAAAAAATTATATACAATAGTTATAATCAATCACAACTTATATCTTATCGACATAACTTTTCATCCTAGTAAGAAAACATATTCCCACATTTAGGTATTCTCTAAGTAGTTACAAACGGGTGAAATAATATTGATTTATGATGGTTTTCGGTGATAGGTAATGCGATGCATTGAGGTTCAACACATGCATTCAAAACAAGGTTAGTCAATATGCATAATAATAACGAGTTTAATTGTCATACATTATAACTGTATTTTTTTTACATCGTTGTCACATCACAAAATTAACATGACTTTTATACGTAATTGAGATAAATTTCTAACATATCAATTGCGATTGAATGATAATATAAAAATTAATTACATTTATATTTTATATGAATTAAATCCTATAACCACATAAGATAAGATTAATTTTAGACTTAATTTTTCTTTCCAGTAAAATGATATTTTCATTCAAATGGATGGAGTAGATTTAATACAATACAATGCAAATTTAAAGTCGCTAAAAACTAAAAAGATGAATCTACTAATAATATCACACATACAAATTAATAGCATATAACGGAAGTTGTCTACAAATATTTTGACATAATCGACGTAACTGAAATATTAATGTATTCATATTTGTAGCGTTGACTACTAAGTCATTCATTGAATTTATTATAAATCAAATCCATCTATCAATCTAAATCACAAATATCACACAAAATGGAAAATCAAAAAATGTCACACTAAGACGATAGACAAAACAAGTCGTACACTTATGACGAACTTACGGAAAAATACAAGAAAAAAAAATATAAACTACTTATTTAAATAATAAAATAAAGAAAAACAATGTAAAAAAATAATTTGAAGGTAAGAAATAATTCCAAATCACATATTTTTAATGGACGAGAAGCAAAAGTAAATAAAAAAGGTGAGAGACAGAGGGAGAGCAGCTACACTAGTTGAATATAAATTAAAGAACTCATTTCACTCAACTCAATGAAGGAAAAACACTTAAACTATATTACTATGTCTTAATTTTACTGTTTTACGATTAAATAGTAATTTTATCTTCCTCTTTCTTTTTGCACATGATATCTCAATATACATTGACACTCTTAATTAGGTAATTGATCAACTATCACACTAATTCTCCAATCGAGATCAAAACATATATTTTTTATATGAGATTCAACCAACATCTAAATAAATATCTTTAAAAATCACATTCATATTTATTTTTGTTGGGTAGAATCGTGCTATCAACTATATTCCAAAACTATATTAGTTAAAAATGTGTAATTTTTAGGTTTAATTATAGTTTTGATTTCCTTATTTTAATTAAATTACGAAATTAGTTTATTTATTTTATTTCTCTTTAGTTTTTGTCTTAAAAATAAAAGTTTGGTAAAAAATTTGATGAAATGTATTTTTTTTTTTAAATCACACCATACCGTTTATGGTCATAGATTTAAGGTACAATTGTTGCACCACGAGATATTGGGGCATGATGTGGCTTAAATAAGCGCAAAAAAAAAAGAAAAACTTTTATCAAATTCTGGACAAAAATTATGTTTCAAAGACTAAAACTGAAAATAAATAAAATAAAGGAACTACTTTCGTGATTCAACTAAAATAAGAGGATGAAAACTCCAATTAAACTTAAATTTTATAAAAAATATTGTTGCTTATTATAACTTTTTGATTATTTTTTGTTATCTCAATAGTTGATTATAATTGATAAATAATTTTATTATAGCTAAATATTTAATTTGTTATATATTATCAATATAAATTTGTTTATAACTCCAATCAATTGTATCAATAAGGCAATTAAAAAATATATTTAGTTGTAGTTTTGATTATCTTATTTTTATCAACTTGTGAAGTCGATCTCCCTAATTATAATATCAACAATTTTGATATTTTTATTAATATTTTTTAATTAACTAATAATAATATGATATATTTTAAATGATGTGATATATGATACAATTACGTCAAATGATTAATAACTATTAAATTATAATACAAGTTTTTACTAGTTTCAATTTTAAGTTTAAAATTATTTATTTTTATAATTTAATTATTAACATACAAATAATTAATATATCTATATTATTTTATATCAAGTCTCATTTACATGAAGTGAGTTAATGTAAAGTTGAGTTTACTTATGATACGCATAGCGAGTGAACACAATAAATATATTTTGATGAAATTTTAAATAATAGAAAAACTAATTATGCAAATTGATGAAATTAATGGAAAAAAATTATAATATTATACCTAAAAAATATTTGAATTTAACCACATATATATATATTTTAAAAAAAATTATACATATGAGTGACTATAGTTTTTCCACATTATAAAATATTTTATATCTATAGTCTAGATACATTAATTTAAAAATTATGAAATAAATAATTTAATTAATAATTTACTAAAATAAAAATATAATATTCTAATTTTTTTAGAATAAATAATCATCATTCATTTTAAAAACGGTACATAAGATATGATAAATTAAATAGTTAAGATTTTGTCCATCTTTACACTCATCTTTTTTTATAAATAATAAATAATAATAACAATAACAATAATAAACAATTGCAACCATTTCCCAAAAAAGACGAAACCGAACGGAACCATTAGCATAAAATTAGGGTTAGGGTTTAGGAAAAGATTGAACAAAAAATGGGAACCAAAAAGAAATCAGCAAAGAAGATAGAGCTCGAAGAGGATGCGGCGGATGCGTCAATCACACTAATCAGTGACGACGATGATGAAGCAAACAAGGATCTCAGCCTCGAGATTGTTCAAAAAGCGCTCCTCAGTCGTGCAACAAATACCCAAAACGACGCCGTATTAAATGTACCAACAGTTATCGCTGCATCCAAAGTTCAATTGAAGGAGAAGAAGAAGAAGAAGAAAAAGAAGAAGCTTGAGTCTGAAATTGAAACTGTCAATGTAAGTCCCTTTTTACTTGTTCAATTGGAGGTTTAGTTTTTAAAAAATTGATTTTTGTTCCCTTAATTTTCAATTAAAAATTGAGTTTTATTAGATTCTGTTTGGATTTACTTACTTGAGCTTATTTGAAATTTATGAAAAAAGTTTTATAATCTGTTTTCAACTTACTTAGGTAAGCTCTTCATGATAGCTTAGGAAAATAGTTTATAACTTATATGAAAATAGTTTAGATTTTTTCTAATCTTTTGTTATAAATAATAGCTTATACACAATTTTGCTTATATGATGAAATAGTTTATGCTATAAACATGTAAGTACTCTGTTTATCTAAACAGAGTTGTCTTCAACAAATTTTTTTTCCATGTGACCTGTCGTTTTCAATGGAAACTGGCCTAGCTCAGTTTGTATCACTAGAAGGGTATATGATTGAAATACACCTTAATTGCTTATTCTGATTAAAATTAATTTGTTTTAAGACAATTATTAGAGTTGAAATGATATATTATTTAGCCAACATTAGTTTTAGAACATTTGGAGTTGTGTTTTATGTAGGTTGTTGAAGTTGAAGAAGAAGAGAAGGAAGATATAGAGAAAATCAAAGCTCCAGAGAAAGAGGAACATGGCGAAGCAGAAACAGGCATGATTGATATAAGCTGCTTATGAGTTGTAATATTGTTCTGAACTGTGAAGTTGAAAATGCTATGCTAACATTGCATTGGATGTACTGACAGGAATCACTGCTTCCGAATTGAATAGTGAGGAGATTAAGACTCATAAAAAGAAGAAGAAAAAGAAAAAGCATGAATCTGAGATTCAAACTGTAAATGTTAGTCTCTGTCAAGCTTGTTCAACTTGAAATAATGGATTTTCTATCCAAAAATAGTTTAAAATTTTGGATTGTCTGTTTTGTTATTTTTGAAACAACAAGTTGTCTTATGTAGGCTGCAATAGTTGAAAATGAAGAAGAAAAGGAATCTGTAGAGACAATTGAAGTCCCGGAGAAAGTGGGGCCCGTTGAAGCAGAAATAGGGGTGGTTGATACTAATGACAATGTTGTTCTGCGTAAGCTACTTGTGAGTTGAAATATTTATTCTGAAATGTGATGTTGAAAATGATATTGTGCTGTCTCCAAGGCTTACTTTGTGTATATTTTCTATTCTATCAGCGTGGTCCGAGGTATTTTGATCCTCCATCAGATAGTGTTTGGGGAACATGCTTTAATTGCGGTGAAGAAGGCCATGCTTCTTTCAACTGTACAGTTGCTAAACGCAAGAAGCCTTGCTTCGTATGTGGCAGTTTGATTCATAATGTCAAAAAATGCACCATGGTATGTCTGGTTTGCTTCTCATATTCTTTTTTCTGTTTGAAGGAGCAATATATACTATAGTTACTGACTATATGCCGTAGGTCTGATTGATCTGTGTCTCATGTGTATACTTATTTTTATTTATTGTCTGAGTCTGTGGTGCCAGGTCTATTTTATTTATTGGGCTCAATTGTCTCGAGTTTGATCTAGTGCTGTCAAATAGAGGCACTATAGTGTTATAGAATAGCGGATTTTGAACAAATCTTTATTGTTCCGCTATGTGATTTAGTGCATAGTGTTCTCAAATAAGTGATGTCAATTGCAGAAAATAACGGTTTGTTCAAATTTCGCTACGCTATAATGTTATATATATTGTGGCGTGCTAATGCTGCAGCGTAGCATAATTTAAACAAACTTCTATTTCTGTGTTCGACATTGTAGTTTTTTTGGTTGAAACCAACTGTCAATAAATTGAAACTTACCAATTTCTGCAGAATTAATCACAACTGATTAATTGACTGTCATATTGGTTTGTCAGTGCTTAAAAGTGTTTTATCATGGTCTACGGTATATCTAGAATTATAGATTTCCTTTGATTTTCTGTAGGCACGATATTGCTCTAAGTGCAAGATAGTTGGTCACCAGACTAAAGACTGTGATCAAGAGAAGCACACTTGGGGTTCTAATTCTAAAAGCTTGACAATATGCTTGAGATGTGGGAATTCTGGGCATGATATGTTTTTGTGCAAAAATGATTATTCGCAGGATGATCTAAAGGTTGTTGTCATCCATCTCTTTCGGCTTCTTTTTCCTCTTTTTCTTTTATGGAAACTTAGCAAAATGTTTTTGGTTTAATTAACTTGGATATTAATGGGTACATCAGATATGGATTATGGAGTGTTTGGTTGACGGTTGTTTACCTTTCCCTCTTATTGAACTAGGAAATTCAATGCTATGTCTGCAAGAATTTTGGCCACTTATGCTGTGTCAATACAACAGATGCTACACCAAACGAATTTTCTTGCTACAAATGTGGTCAAATGGGTCATATTGGTTTGGTATGTCTTTTAATGGTCTATTGACCTTATACGATTTTTTCTTCTTTTTTTAAATCATGACAACACACATTATGCGCAACTTTTTCCTTCCAAAAGTAGTTAGGTTTGCGTTTCTATCAATTTAATCTTTTTGTCAACTGGGAATAAGGCCCACTAAACTGTTTTAAAAACTTAGACTGGACACATAATTATGTTATTTAAATTAATTTTTGAGTACGCATAAGTTTGAAGATCAACTGGTGCAGGCATGTTCAAGGTTGCAAACTGAGAACAACACCAATGCTGCCACTCCTAGTTCATGCTACAAGTGCGGTGAAAAAGGACATTTTGCTCGAGAGTGCTCAAGTTCTGTTAAGGTAATTTTCAATATATGTCTATTAGATTGTAATATTGTAGTATAATTCTATCTATTTTTCTTTTCTGTCCTTGCTTATTTCCTATGTAATCTAGATCATCCTTTCTGCCTTGCTCTTTCTTTCCAAGGGTAATTTGGTTTGCTTTTTATTTATAAACCATTCAAAAACTTTGACTTGACAACTCAAATGAAATTCTAATTTACGAGGATCTGTTGATGCAGGCAAATTCAAGGTGGCAACCTGAGACCACTGATCCAGCCACACCTAGTTCATGCTATAGGTGCGGTGAAGAAGGACATTTTTCTCGAGAATGCTCAAGTTCTGCTAAGGTGCATCTTGGATGTCTTAAAGTTGCTTAAATTATCTTAGCTGTTTGCTATTATCTATTGATTTTATGCTTTCTAGCCAGATAATATTTTTATCGTCTTTCAGTTTCTTTTAGAATAACTAAATAAGTCGATTCTTGTCTGCTGTGTTCACCTCCTCAGGTAGGCAACAGGAAACATAAATTATCAAGTACAGAAACCCCAAGATTCCAGAAAGAGAATAGCTACATGGGATATAGGTCTTCCCCACATGAGAATGGCGAGGCTAGTAGAAAGATAAGACCTCATGCAGAAGAAAGTGACGTTAAAACACCAAAGAAGTCAAAGTATAAAGGTGGTTGGATGACAGACCATCCTGGTGAATTCTCTACTTCAAATTCCAAAAGGGAAAGTTGGCGAACTCCAGTATCACCACATACTAAAAATCACCTTTTTAATAATGGTAGTCTCAGTTCTAAGTCTTTTAAGATGAGGAATGATCATGATTATGATGGAACCCCAAATTCTGGAGGATCAGCCAGGTCTTTTCATCACAGATACTCAGCTTCAAGGTTTGGCAACACGAGTAGTGATGGTTTTGAGAGAATTTACAACAGATGGTAGATTTAGTGTATGATTGGAAACAAGTTAAACTCACCGCCACTGCACATTTGGCTGCATTTCGCAATGGAAATGCAGAAGCTACAAAATGTAGCATCAAAAGGAACCCACCTTTGCATTGTGGCCACCGCCAAATCAAACACATGCTTAACCAACAGAGTCACCCTTATTTTTTAGTTTTTGAACTCATATTCATGTTTCTTTGTTATTTATTCTTTGTACTTTATTTGTTATACTTCTTTGAACTTGGAGGGGAGGTGTGTCCCCCATTTCTTCATTGTTAAATTAAAAATGTTTGTCCATCTTCCAAGTAAAGATTAATGTTACAATTATTACAATTTATTTAGTCAATTTTACATGTTTTAATGTTTAATCGTGGAATGCACTTCTCTCCTGGATACTACTTTGATATTTGAAGTTAGGGTTGATTATGAGTTGATTTTGAAACCTTGATTTTCTTTTAATGCAACCTAACTCAACAAACACGGCACTACTTTGATGTTAGAAGTTAGGGTTGATTATGAGTTGAGCTTGAAACCTGATTTTTTTAGTGCAACCTATAACCCAATCAGCTTAGACACATGATGTGTACCAAGTTTGAAATGGTAAAATTGGACCGACTTCATGCTTTGTTATAAGCCGACATAAAACACGAACAAAAAGCTAGGGATTATTTTGAAGGGATAATTGGAGAATGATCATACAGTTTCCCGTGGAGAAAAAACACATGGATGTGCATGGAGGAAAATAAATTGCCACCCACAGATAAATTGCCACTCGCAACTCGTCCGTCAATTCATGTTCGAGCAACATTGATTTGACATGTCTCTCTTACCAAACTTTGACTCATTGGAGATGAAACATTCTCCTAATTTAGGAGTAGTGATGGAGATTTTGTAGATCTTGAAAAAGGAAGGATATAGAGAAGATACAACAAGATAGAGAAAGTCACGATAAGATGTGTAGAAGAGACAAAAGAACTAAGCTGAGATATTGACAAAGTTTTATATTTACTTTTTTTTCCATAAATATTAATGTAAATTATTCTTTGCTCAACAAATGTATGTCACATAATTATAGACAAGTGGAAAGTAACATAAGCCTTTTTTTTTTAGGTTAGTAACATAAACCTAATTTATTAGCATTCATATAAAGTTTTCAAATTGATTTCAGATATATTGTTTCACTTTTTATTTCTCAATTTACCAAATTTTTTTTACCGACGAAAAAAGTTTTTACAAGCGCTTTTTCAGTTGATTATTGCATATGACTATGATATTGGCAATTCCTACTATATTTTTTTGGGCCTAGTAACACTTACATAATTAAACATGGAGGAGATGAGGTGTTGTGGGTCACACACCCACACTCATGTCTCAATAGTGCTACCACTAGAGTATAACATAAGAGAATTGAAAAATTCTTCTTCTTTTCTGTTTAATTAAGGTCTCACACCACATTCAAATAACTCATAGTAAATTCATGTGACACCTTATTGTATTATTGATTATTCTACACTAGTCTCAAAATTTTCAGACATAGATTATTTGTAGTCAAGAGATTTACACACTCGTACAATCTTAGTCTTTTGATTTTTAATCGGACGATTGAAAATATAACTTTGCAACATATATCTAAGACTGACAATCATAAAGTAGATCGTGTGATCAAGATCAAACAAAGACAATTTTCTGTATCGTTTCTTTAATGAAGTTATTTATTGTTATTTTTTAAGTATTGCATTTTATATTTTATTTTCTCTTATCTAATCACTTATTCGCCATAGTACTCTTGTCTCCACAATACAATTTTTTTCTTATTGATTTTTCTCAGTCCATTATTAAGTTTTATCGAGTAGTGTAGAAATATTAGAGTGCAAATTCTTATTTAAATTTCTATATTTTTTAATCATATAAATCATATCTATGACAATTATTCTTTTCATCCAATTTATTGCATTTCCATGATTATTTATCTCCACTTTGCTATTTGTCACCGTGTTTTTTTGTTTTTGAAAATAACCTCAAAACGACACTAAACATACAAATGAGTTGAATCAAATACAAGACGAAATGCAAAAATGGAGGATTATCCTCAACCCAAACCCTTTCAACATCCATATTTGACCAAAGATTGGGCCACAATGTATTAGCCATCTTAGAATGATTAATTAAAACATGACCTGATGACTCAAACCCTATTAAGAAACAAAATGACATAACTCACATAAACTTTCCCTTTCTTTTACCGTACCATCGGCTCCAAACAACCACTCTTCGACAAAAATTATGAAAGTGCGTTTAAGAAGTGGTTGCTTATATAAGTCTAATTTATTAGTATTTGTCACATTTTTTCAAATGCATTCACAAAAATCGCTCCACCTTTTGTTTTTCAATCTAGTAAGTTCTTTCTAATGAAGACTGCTTTTTTGCAGGCCTCAATTCAAGGGTTAGCCTCACTATTAGGGATGAAAATAAATCAGGTCGACCGACAGTGACCTACGACCTAGCCTACGTCAAATCTAGGCCAGGTCAAATTTAAAAAAAAAAAGTTTATTTAGTTAAAAATGTCAGACTACATGCCACACAATAAGCCTTATAGGTCGACCTATTTAACAACTATAAATAATATTATTTTACTACATTAATTATTATATTAAATTTTGATCTTTTGTTATATATTCAACTTTTAGTAATTGACGCATACTAACATCATTTAGTTTGACATATTTAAATGTAGTATTATAAAATATAATTTAAGTATAATGTATACAAAGTCATATTTTTTAAAATGTGATGTTAAATATCAAAATAAAATTTAATTTCATTGTCATATTAATTCGTGAATCTATTAAAAGATATATTTGATTATCTATTTAAAATTTTTAAAATAAAATATGCTTTTTAAGTAGACTAACATGTCATATCAGACTCAGATTTAAAAAGTATGCACATGACAAACTATATGCTAGACTTAGACCTTGAATTTGTTGACAGACCAAACTTAACAAAACCTAACCTACTCTTGCCCTTACTCACTATCTCATTAACCATAAGCCTATTCGAATAAAGAGATTCACATCAATCGCAACATTCATATATTCAAATGTCCAATTTCATTCATGAAATTAATTATTTTCCTTATCAATTACCTGATTATCGCTATAACTGTGACAATCGTAACATTAATTTTCCTTTTTTATTTAAAATCTCATTTTATATGTACATTCATTTATGAAGTGGGAAAAACTTTCCTTTTCCCACTTAACTATATATATTTTTTTACAATAAAAAATTATCAACTTTTAATAAATCCAATTTAGAGGGCCCATTCTCATCAAACTTATATGATAAAAAAAACTATATTCGTCAAAATATCACCGATAATTAATCAGCAAATACTAACATACACTACATTAACACGTGTACACCTCATTTTATAATATACCATTCTACTCAAAATCAAGAGATCCATGCATGCACATAATCAAACATCACAATAGTTGATTTTTAATCAAACGACCAATATTCTTTTTAACTAAAAACCATAAATATTATAACTTACAATATAGATCATTGGATAAAGATCAAAGGGTGTATATTTACGATAGTGTCAATCACCAACCCATTTCCAAATTTCACTACTAGAAACTTTGCTATAAACAAACCAACCCACAGTAATTTGAGTAAACATGAAGCACACACACAAGCTCACACATGAAAATAAATAAGCTTAATTACACTTTTGGTTCCTCTATTATATGTGAAAATTAAAAGTAATCTCTCCATTTTGTTTGTCCCCACTTTTAGTCCCCAAAACAGAATTTAAGGCCAAATCATGATAAATTGTCTTTTTTTAATTACGTGTCAATAAAAAAAGTGACGTGGCATACGCTTACGTGGAATAAACTCATTATTATATTATTTCTGATTAAAAAATATAATTTATATTTTTAAAAATCATTAATTCTAGGGTTTTAATTTTGATTTGTTCACGAGTGAATGATTTTAGGTGTTTTTTTCTTTTAATTTAATTTTAACAATTTAATTGTATTTTCAAAAATATTATCACAATTATAAAAATGATTTTAAAATTATAAATTATATTTTTTAATCAAAAATAATATAATAATGAGTTTATTCCACGAAAGCGCCTGCCACTTCACTTTTTTTATAACTCATCATGATTTGGTCTCAAATTGTGTTTGGAGACTAAAAGTGAGGACAAACAAAATAAGGAGAATACTTTCAATTTTCACCTATAATAGAGGAATTAAGTCTAATAATAATAATAATAATAAATATAATAATAATAATAATAATAATAATAATAAATATATAAGTGCAGGTGCATGTGCAGAATAGGTACTATAATACCCGTACCCGCACCCATACCCATTCAATTTTACTCTACTCATTGTAAATTTTTTTTCCGGGTACCCCGTGCCTCTTAGTCAACTTGCAATCCCTAATCACCAACCCATTTACAAATTTTCACTACTAGAAACTTTCCTATAAACAAACCAACCCACAGTAATTTGAGTAAACATAAAACACACACAAAGCTCACACATAAATAAATAAAAAACATTATATTACTCATTTGTTTGAAGTAATGCTTCATTCATTCTCTCACATCCCCATATAATCAATCAATCTTCCCTCCTAAGATTTTGATTCTCAAAACCACTCTTAACCAAACTCAAAAACCCTAGATTCTCTCTTTTCAATCCATTAATAATTCTGTGTTTTTCACCCAAAATATACTCAAAATTCTCAAAAATTCCCCATCTTTTTTTGTTGCTTCCCATCACAATCACCCATACACCCCATCTTAATTTTTTTTTACCTTTTCAGTTCTTCTACTGTTTCTGCAAATTCCCCTTTTCATAAATCCCTATTTCTTTACGTGGGTCTACCCAAAATTACCACCTTTTGCTCTTTGATCACGAATGTGTATGTCCAATTTCAACTCATCAACTCGTTTTTTTCTTCTCATCTAATAAATGATTTTTTTTTCAAAAGGGTTGAATTTTGTGTGGTTATTATTGTGTTTGAAATTTGAATGATTTTTTATTTGTAACCATTTTTTTTGTTCGTGAAAAACAGTTTGCAGTTACAAAAGCAACAATGTCGGATGACATGTTGGTTCATTTTTCGTCAAACTCTTCCAACCAATCTGATCAGTCTTTGCCTACAAAGATTGCAAAGTTGGAAGCTCGAATGGTTGGAAAAGCTTCCTCTGCTGCTTCCCAGCAACAAGGTTGGTCCTCTGTTTCTTCAGCTGGGAAATACAGTGGACCAGCTGAAGAATTGGTTGAACCTTGCAGTTCCAGTGATTCTGATTCTGATGTAAGTCTTAATAATTTTTATCTGCTAGATGGGTTTGGTGCTTTGAGTGTATGAGAGTGTGTTGGTTATAACTTTTTTCGTAATATGATCACTACATTTTTAAAAATTAATCACTTTTGAATGTTTTGATCTGTTTATGAGGGTTCTTTTTGTTATACTTATTAGTTATTTGGTTGTAGTGATAGGGATTTTCAATGCTGATCTAGTAGCTGGTTGTGGCAATTTTTGTTTGTTTTGTTGGTTGATTGATGATTTATTTGATTATGCTTTTGTTGATATAATAAATGTATGCAGTATTGTTGTGAGTTCATTTCATTGTTTATTTTATTTTGTCGACAAGAAGATTATGTATTTTGTGCGAGTATGTGATTGTTGATTATGTGGATAATGGTAATATTTTGATGGACTGAATTGATAGATTGTCATTAACTTTGTATTTCTGTTCTAGAATGGCGGCGAATTCTTGATTCAAGCCAACACGCGGAAGCGCCTTAAACTTCAAGAAGATGATAATGCTGATGTTTATGAACGTGTTGAGGTTTGTTTTCATTTGGTGGCTCAGTATACTCTACTCTTTTGCTATACTGATAGAATAGTTGTGTCTCATTGAGGAGACGGCAATTCGTTGGATAAGTTGCTTTCGTTTGGCTTACTTTTAAATACTTGTAATGTTTCGTTACTCTTTGTTTCAAGAATTGGCCATGTAGTTGTTTCCATTCCAACTGAAAAACTATCACTATATCAGGTTGTTGCTGATGGACGACAAACCAGTTTGGAGGCCGTGGAGACAAAAAATAATGTTGATGCAAATAGAAAGAAATCTGGTCGTGGAAGAGGGAGTTCTGGTTCAGGTAGGGGTCGTGGTTCCAAAAGTAATGATCAGACCAGAACACAAATTTCTCCTCCAACAATTTCATCCTCAAATGGTCAGATTGAGAATAAAGTAAGCTCCTTGCCATTAAATATTTGTATCTTTATTGTGTGTCATTTTTCAATCATCCATACCTATCAGTTTTTGCGAACTTTTATTTATAATTGAAATCGAATCTATACCCTACACATTTTTGCAAGCATAATTGCAACTCTGACATCTTTATCTGATTCGAATGCTCAATGTCTTGGGTACCTTTTTATCAGTGCTTTTTTTGGAATGGCTGTCTATAGCACTAGTCAATGTCTTATTAATTTTCTCCATATTCTCGTTACGACAAGGTGTATCTGGCATTGGGGTCTAGTTGCTTCTTTTACCTCTGAGGGTTATGCAATTGTAATATTTCCTTTTTCCATTTATGTTGTACTCCTTGATTGTTCGTTATAAAGCTCATATTTATTTGCAGGATGGTAGACTCAGAGATCAATTTCATAATGATAATAGTGCTTCATTAGAGGTATGACTTCAATTTTTTTCGAGTTTCACGTGTATATTTTATTTTGGTAACTAAAAGAATGTGTGGCTTTATATGTAAATTAATAGAAGTTTGATACGACTTCTTTCAATTTTCCCTTCCACCCACCAGATCATAATGATATTGCCGACACTTTAAAACTTATTGTGACTAAACTTTTTTTCCTATTTTTTTTCCATCTTTGTATTGAATTAGGATGAGAATGCATCTTTACGTGCGAAAGTTGCTGTATTGGAGGAAGACTTGCGTAAAGCAAAGCTAGAAACCTCTGAGCATCAGAATCTTCGCCAACAGTTAGAAAAGGTATACAAATAATTGTCAAATTGCAAGAAGAGTTAAGAATTAGAAGGATGCTTTCTGAATCTTGAATTGTATGAAGCTATATGATACCGTGAGAATTGATAAATAGTTTTAAAAAGGGACACCTATAAATGAAAATAAAAAATAATTACAACAATTATTTTATTCCAAATTTAACTAAATGGTAATTAATTTGGTATTAACAATAATCATACATGCCATATATAAATCTCAGATTTAATGAAATTTAGTCCAAACTCAAAAAATGACAATAATTTACATTTTATTTTCTATAGGAGGTGCAACTGGGCAGTTTGTATTAATCCAGCACACTTGTTTTTTTCACTCATCATAGGTTTTCCTATCTCTAATATTTTTCCATATGGAAACCTATCATTCTACCTTTCCTAGCAGGCTTTTCAAGAAAAAAAAATTATTGTTTTTTTATGCCTTGATTGTGCTCTATAACAGCATTCAAATAGCGGCGCTATAGCGTAGCGGATTTTGAACAAAGCTATTGTTACACAATACACTATTTAGCATAAAATGTTGTCAAATATCGATTATTGTTGCACTTTAGCACCGTCGTATAGTGGAATTTGAAAAAACCACTATTTTCCGCAATCTACGATTGATGACACAGCTCTGAAATGGCTTTCTACATGTTTTTGAGGAAGAAATTGCAGAAAATTGAACAGTTCATTTCTTTTACCTTTGGCGTCACAGTTCCAAACCAGGTCTACTGCGGCCGGTCAACAAATGCCAGTGAAACTCCCAAATTGTGTTATTCAAATTGCATTATTTTGATAACCCTATTTGATCAAAACTCACAATTGAGGACAAAACAACATGGAATTTATTGTGAATTGTAAATATGTTTTTTTGAAATTGTAAATTGTTAATAGGCATTGAAGGTAATGGGATTGACAGTGGTTGAAATTAATGTGATGATTTTTTGTTTTTTAATGTTTGATTCTGGCACGTGTAGGAACTGAAGGAACTGCGAGATCTTGAACAGCAAATGAAGCCTAAGGTTTGATTGTTTTCAGATTCTGATTGCACAATAATTGTGGTTAAAGTTTCCTTTTTGAGTCTATCAAGATAGGTACTCCTATTGTTATACATGTTATTTAAACTATGAAGTCATGGATTCTTTTGTGCGGTGCAATACACTGAATCTTAGAAAAGTTCTTGTTATAGGCTCACTGCGGCCGTCCCCCATGCCTAAAATATAAGTTAAGCACTTAAGCTAGCATATTCACATTTGTTCCTTGTATTTTGCAGAGAACAAAAATAATATCTGATTTGCTGATATCAGTTTCAAAGGCTGAGAGACAAGAAGCAAGGCTAAAAGTACGACAAGACTCGTTGAGACTAGGAAACGTTGGTGTAATCAGGTATAGGTGGAACGTCGTGACATTAATTTTTATATAATATTTTTATTTGGGTTTTCTTATTGGTTTGATTATGAATTTTAGAGCTGGAACTGTCTTATCTGAGACCTGGGAGGATGGTCAGGCTTTAAAGGATCTGAATGCTCAGCTTGTATGTATAATTTCTTTCTCCCCCTTCTTATTTTACCTTTTGGATTTTTGTGCTGGGCTGTTAATTTATTTATTTTCTGTTACCGAGTTTATCATGGCCTAATGGTATTTGCAAGTATGATGATGAATGTGACACCCGTTTTTATTGCCTCTTATTAAAGATCTTAGATTGTAAATATTATCAAACTTGGGCCTTTTTTTACTTTTGTTGGATTCATGGCTAAATACATTTATAAGGATGCTGTTTTGGGACTTCCAAGCGCTCCCGTTTTCAGTAATATTGAGCATTAGCTCGTGGTATATTATGTCAATGTTTCTATAACTTCTGTTTGGTAGTTGTTTTGCAATTGAAACCATTTCCTGTGATATGGCAGCGGTTTGCATTGGTAACAACTAATAACACAAATTCCTTTATCTCTTGATTTATGTTTTACAGAAACAACTGCTAGAAACAAAGGAGGCAATTGAGCGGCAGCGCAAGTTATTTAAGAAAAAACAATCTGGTAACAGTCGGTTTCCTTTTTTATTTTAACATTTGTCTTCCTAAACTTAGGGAAGAGGGGTTGAGTGAACGGCACGAGCGACACTTGCCGTTTTCACTTTCCCCCTTCCTTTATTCTTAGTTTATACCAATTGTCATTATTAACATATATACCATGGATCTTAATAAACCTCCGCATTATGTAATTTGTTTGGATCGACTTATAGCCTTCACTATTTCTTTATTACCCTGATATTTTGTTCAATTCATGAATGACCATATGATCCTTAGCATGGCTGATTGACAACCAAGTGATTTAACTCAAGTGGCTGATGAGCTCTAGTTAAGGACAACTCATTTAGAAGAACCCGAGTTCAAATCCTGGCTAAAACAACCTTGGCCAAACTTTAGTTACGTCCCGAGTAAAATCTGGATTACCAGGCTCCCTGTAGGAACCCAGAGGGTTAAGATAAAAAAGAAAGATCGCTAATTGACACAATAATTATCTGTTTCGAGCTTTCAAATAGTGCTATAAACTATTATGTATCACATTATTCTACCCACTTTCTAATGGTTTGAGTTTTTGTTTTGCTTTGGCCTTTTCTATGGTTGAAGATAAGACTGATGGAATCGACGCAGAGGCTGGATTACTGGAAGATGTTTACATTCATGATGAAATCTATAAATCTCGACTAGCCAGCATTAAAAGGGTAAGTTTCTAATTCTCCAATTATTTTATTTCCTCTCTATGTTTCTAATGGAGGACCAATTTTTAGGAAGAAGAAGTTGTTTTGCGAGAGAGGGATCGCTATGAACTAGAGAAGGGAAGACTAATTCGTGAAATGAAACGCATACGGGATGAAGATGGTTCGCGTTTCAACAACTTTCAGATTCTAAACCATCGCTACGCCCTTCTAAACCTTCTTGGAAAGGGAGGATTCAGCGAGGTGTACAAGGTCTAAATTTTATAGTACAATAGTAATCACTGTCATATTTATATTATTACTTTAGCAAATATCTTACAAGGTTGAGTTAGTAAAACCAGAATCCTAGAGACTTTCTTTGCCTCTATTGGCAATTGTAAATAAATACCTTTTTGCAGTGATTTGAAGTAAGAAATTTCCAGCAGGCTTTTGACTTGGTGGATCATAGATACGTGGCTTGCAAGCTTCATGGTTTAAATGCTCAATGGAGTGAAGAGAAGAAGCAAAGTTACATAAGACATGCAATTCGGGAGTATAACATTCACAAGACCTTGGTCCATCGTCACATTGTTCGTTTATGGGACATCTTTGAGATTGATCCAAATACATTCTGCACTGTTCTAGAGTATTGCAGTGGTACATACACCTCATCTGTTTTACGAAGATCATTATTTGGTTGACTTTTGTAACATAGACTATAAATATGGCCTGTTTGATTTTTGTTTTGCTTACCACTCCTTTCTTTGTTCTACCAGGGAAAGATCTTGATGCTGTTCTTAAAGCAACACCTATTTTGCCTGAGAGGGAGGCTAGGGTCATTTTAGTTCAGATTTTTCAAGGCCTTATTTACATGAATAAAAGAACACTGAAGATTATTCATTATGATTTAAAGCCTGGAAATGTTTTGTTTGATGAGCTTGGTATTGCCAAAGTAACTGATTTTGGTCTTAGCAAGATAGTGGAGAATGACGTGGGATCCCAGGGCATGGAGCTTACATCTCAGGGGGCTGGAACATATTGGTAAGTGACAAAGATCATTGTTGTAGGATTTCAAGTTTTGAAATGGTTCAAATTTGTTGGTTTTAAGCTTCAGTCTCTTCAATATACTTGAACTTATGTTGCTCCTTTCATGTTTCCATGCTCTTTCTACATTTGCTTTAATAAAACCTCTTTACGCCTTCTTTTCTTTTTTGATTTGCAGGTATTTGCCTCCTGAATGCTTTGAGCTCAGCAAAACACCTCTTATATCATCCAAGGTCAATAATTTCCTATGTTGTGAATATATGGATTGTTCTTTTGTGTGTGATCAATTCTCAATTTCACAGTCATGTTAGTCATTGATATATTTCACTTTAACACGTGTCATGATGGTTATTGTGCAAAGTTGCAAACAACTAAGGGTCTGTTTAGATTGACTTATTTGAGCTTATTTATTGAAAACACTTGTGAGACAATTTGGGAGAACGTATAAAAACAACTCATGGCGTGTCGATAAGCTATTTTCAGCTTATTTTCATAAGGTCTCTAGGATAACTTATGAAAATAGCTTATATGAAATTAATTTGACTTTATTTTATCTTTTGTTATAGAAATGGCTTATACATAAGCACTTATATGAGATGTGTCTATGCTTTAAGCACTTAATTTAGTTTATCCAAATTGGACTATTGGATAATCATCTAACATGATTACTCCAACTTGTGGAAAAACAGGTTGATGTCTGGTCTGCTGGTATTCTGTTCTACCAAATGCTCTTTGGCAGGCGTCCTTTCGGACATGACCAAACACAGGAGAGAATACTCCGTGAAGACACAATTATTAAGGCACGCAAGGTCGAATTTCCCCCTAAACCTACCGTTTCTAATGAGGCAAAGGTTAGTTGAGTCCTTTTTCCGATGATTACTGCCCATGGCTAATTGTTCTCTGGCCATCTTTCATTCATTTATATTATTCTATTATTCAGTGGTGGATACAATCTTTGCTTGTTGTAGGTTATATTTATTGCACAAAAAATAAATTTCATTCCCTGCCCAAGCACAATTTATAATTTATTCCATGCTTAGTTTGGTGTTCATTTTTTAAATTTAGCTTAAAAAAATGGAGTGTTTGAAATATTGTCATAAAATACATCTATGTATGTAACAAACTATGAAGTAGTTAAAATCTCAGCCGTTGATTTCCGATCAATAATTATAATTCTGCATTGTATTTGCTAAAGAGCACTCCTCACTTTAATGGTGCTAACTCCAAAAAAATAGTACCTACTATCTGCAACTCTTACTATGAAACTTGACAATTATCTTTAATGTGTCAGGAATTTATTCGGCGATGTCTAACATATAACCAGGGCGAGAGACCAGATGTATTAACCATAGCTCAAGATCCATATCTCACTTACTTAAAGAAGTAGTGATGTTCATTGACATGGCTTTGTTACTCTCACCCCATCAAAATAAAGCATATGGGGGGACTTATCATCAAACTTCAGACACTGAATATATGTCAAATTTTGTATAGCCTGTGAAGATTTTCTAATCTCAAATGAGGCAGAGAAAGGATGTTTCCCCATTCTCAAAGGAAGTCTTGTTGTCTTCATACATTTATCTTCTGGTTCAAAATATTGGAGTGGCAAAAGGCAAGTTGGTTTTACTTGTGACCTTAAAACGGTCATGATGTATAGGTGAGAAGGTTTTCATGATTTTTTTAATACTCTTCTTGCCACCATTATAGGATTTTATTGCATATTGATTGGCTACTTTTTTCTTTTAATTTGTGGAGAGTTTTTTTAAAGACAAAATTTGGTTAAGGGTTTGTTTGTGTTAAATTGGACTAACCATATGGTATGGGCAGCATCTACCATGAACTACCCTAATAGATGGTTTGGCCTAATATGTGGTGCTTGGTACAAAAGTAGTTTTCAACCATTGGATGTGATGTATTTCAATCAAACGGCCATGATAAAATAATGATATAAACATTTTGTTATTTGCAACTTCGCCCTGTATTCGTTTTAGTTTCGTTTTAGTTCCGCACCTGTTCAACTTTAGCGATCCAATGTTGGAAATCTAGGGTTTCTCAGTTCCTTATCGAGTTCTTGATCGCGACTGTACATCGCCAAAATTTTCAAAACTTCCTGCAACAAAGTAGTAAGCCACAGTACATACCGGAAGCTACAATTAACCTTACCAAAATAGTAAAGGTAAAAAGTTAAGGAAAAATTAATGAATTGTAAATTTCAAATGGCTTCTCAAGAAAACACTTGGTATAAGCTATTGAGATTTATTAATTAACAAAATTCATCTAGTTGTTATAAGTTAGTCAAATAAGCAATAAGCTAGCTAATAGCTTATTAGCCTTGTTAAACAATGGGTATATGTTTCTTGCAAAGATGTACCACTCTTTTGGCTAGATATCTCACCTTCCTTTACAAATAATATTGTGCCAAAAGTAATCCTCTTCACACCACCCTTTCCAACTTCATTATGAGCTTGATTTGCACTTTAACTTTCCAGGACTAGTTTTTCTTAGTTAGTTCAATTTCTAAAATTTATTCAAGAACACAATTATGTTTTCACAGTTATGTTTTTAGAAGAAAACTTTGATCAACACCTACATTTATTCAAAGAAAAAACATCTAGAAAACCATTTGCTTGTGAAATGTTTTTTTTTTAATTTGTGTTAATTTTGCTTGTTGATAAGAATGTAAGATATTTTAAATATAACTGTCTACATTTTTAAAAACAATGAAAATATTAAAAATAAAAAAAAAAGTTCAAAAATATATTTTCATCAATTAACATTTTGTCTTATCTCCAAGACAATGATTTCCTTCAAAAGTTTTTTCAATATAAAAATAAACATACATTTTAGAAGAAAAAAAATTGTCACAAAATAAACCACCATTTAATTTCAAAATTAAAAAACCATAATTGTTATTTTTATAATCAATTGGATGGAATTAGCAACGATCAATACAATTCATATGAATAAAAGCAAGGAGCATGAACAAAATGGATCGAATTCAAAAAAGTCATTAAAGAGACAGAGTTGAAGAAATAAAACACAAACAAACGTAATTTTTTCAAAAATATGAGAAAGGTATTGTGATTTCAAATAAACAAAAAGGTATGAATAAGATATTTTTTGGATCATAAAAACGGGTGTTTAATCAAAAGTAGTGATGCAAAAAACATTCATCATTTTTACTTGTAAAGTTTGGGTCAATATGATCTTAATCCAAAAAAACAGAGACATTCAAAGTAGAATAAGACATGAACCAAGATAAAATATGGATCGAATTCGAATCGATTCTTGAATTACCCTTTCTCGTCCCAAAAATTTTAGGGCACATAATGATACTTTTTACTCATTAGTTTTATGTATTAGTTCACAAATTAACGCTTATTATCTAATAAAATAAATTACTACATTGATTTTTGTGGAGCCTTACGCGTAGTTTTATATATTGAATGTTCATTTTCTATCACTTTATTTATACGTTTGGAGAATAATTTTTTTTTTTAATATCTTAA
Source organism: Cicer judaicum (assembly GCA_037974835.1). NCBI lineage: Eukaryota > Viridiplantae > Streptophyta > Magnoliopsida > Fabales > Fabaceae > Cicer > Cicer judaicum. The sequence continues at coordinate 2,855,089 of JBBPBS010000247.1, forward strand.
AATGTTACAATATTTTTTTTACATAGACTCATAAAATTCATCATCTTCAAACTAAATTTATTATCAATTTCAAAAATTCATGACTCAAATTTTTAAATAAACTCATTCATTTCTAACAACAATAACACCGAATCCATCAACTAAATAAACTCATATCTTCTTCTTCTTCTTCTTGTAGATAAAAATATAAGTTTATTTTTGAAAATTTGAGTTATAAATTTGATGAAAAGTTAGATTTTGTTAAGATGATAATTAAGTTTGAGTTTTGTTTGAAGATAATGATGAAATACATTTTTTGTGTTTTTTTAAAAAAAGAAAGATAACATTGTTACATTTTAAAACATAAAAGATTAAATCGTTATTTAAAATTAAATAAAACATTAATTTAAAAAAAAAACTGAATTGTTAACTGAAATTAAGTTTAAAGATCACAAAAAATATCTTATCTATTATCAATTAAGAAAAACATCGTCTAAATTCATTTTTTTTTCTTCATAATTTTTATTTAAATATAATTAAGTCAATATATACAAAACCAAATAAATCATTAATTATAAAATTATCAATATTAATATATCCTCATAATAATTTATTGACATTAATATACATGAAATAAATTAATTTTTTTTATCTACTTCACTTTAGTTTGACAAATAACTAATTGAAAAAATGATGCAATTATATTTTATATGTCTATGTCGACCGCTACTTATCTTTCCAACCATATTCCCAATTTTATAAATTGATATACCATTTTTATAAATCGCGTAAAGAAATAATATTAAGTATATATAAATCAGTAACTCGTGCGAAGCGAACAGATATTCTGTTAATTATATATAAGAAAAAAACTAAATTTAGAATATTTTCCTTAACCATTAGTCAACGTATCGCAGAGTTCATATCGTGACGGAATATTGACGTCTTGGTTCACTAAGATTTTTGTTACGGTAGAAAACGAAAACAAAAAACATTTTCCCTCATATTTGGCGCTTCTTTTTTTTTCCCATTCCCTCCACGTTCCCCGAATCACTAAAGTTCACTCCCGTAGCGCACGGTTTATCCTTCGCACCTAAAACACGCTAAAATACAAAAGCAATAACAGAAAGCTTCAACTTCAACTTTGCTACTCCATTCTACCCAACTCTCTCCCAGGTACGTTTTCTCTCGCTCTTCAACTCTACTCTTCACTCAATTCCGTTGATCTCTTCAAATTCTTCACACGTTTATGCTTTTCGTTCGTCTTTTCTCTATAATGTTTTTTCTTTCTCATTTCCAATGAAAACCCTAAAACGATTTCCGAAGCAGATTTTACTTAATTTTATCGCTCCGCTACTTGATTTCGATGCTAAAGCGTGAAGGAACATTTCTTTCTATGATTTCGAGCATGATTTTCCGTAGCCGTTATGAGTTTTTTGATTTTAGAGTCGAAACTGTCTTGTTTTTGATACTGCTTTAGAAGTAGGACGCATTGGAAAATTAGGTTATTTCGTTTTTTAGTTTAATATTGTTTTAATGGTTCTGTTAATATGTTATATGCCTATATCACGGATGAAATGATTTTTGAATTTTATTGTGAATTTTGATGTTACCTTGTCTTAAGCTTTTCATATAAGCTTCTGGTGTTGTTTGAGAAAACGTGTGTATAATTTTCGATTGTGTTTCTAATATAATCATGCTTATGGAGGTTTTATTTGTTTCCTCTTGTAGGTTTGGTTATGATAGTTTCAACATGTTTATTAAGCAGGTAATTGTGCTTTGATACATTTATTACTTTTCATTTGCGTTTATTTTTGATGTAATATACCATTGGCTACTTTTTTGCATTTCAACTTTTTTGTCTTAGATATCCTTTTATGTTGTTGCTTTTTGAAGTTGTTTCCTTGCTGAATGGACTTCTGATGTACTTGTATATTTTTTTTAAAGGTTGTGATTGAAGGTTTCAAGAGTTACCGAGAGCAAATTGCCACAGAGGATTTCAGTCCTAAAGTTAATTGTGTTGGTAATAATTTTACTGAAAAACTTTTAGATGTTTTCTTATATTGATTCAGCATAATCCTTTGAAATGAATGATTTGGGCACAATGTTGTCAAATAGCAGCTATATAGCATAGCGGATTTTGATGAATTCGCTATGAAAGCCTTGATGCTATCCTAGTTTTGCTATTAGGACAACAGTGGCCACTATTCTAGTTTCTTGTAGCTGAAATAGCAGCAATAGCGGGAATAAAAAATCAAATTTTAGGAATTTTAAAATAATAAAACTGAAAAGTTTGCACTGAGTGCCAGACATGGCCTGTTTTTATTATAGGAAAACTAAAAAGTTATTGAGTATTCCCATTCCTTTTTTTATTTGTATGCAGCATGTCTTTTTTTTATATATTATTTACTTATTTAGACCTCTATGCGGCCTCCGCTATTTGAGAGCAACTCTATCCGCTGCTTCACATAGCGGATTTTTGGTGTTTTGCTATTTTCCACATTTCGCTATTGTTAACACTGTTTGGGCATTTCATTCATGACATATCATGATGGCAGCTCAACAAAGTATAATGTTGATACGATAATTCAGTCAAGTGTCGTTTGTGTACATCATAGCTTGTAGAAACCTACTATTAGTTTTTATTTTTATATTAACAAATGATATTTGTCGGCATAGTTTGTATTTGTAAATTGCTTTTTTTAAACAATTGGAGATAGACATAAATATAATATTACTCTTTATAAAATGGAAACTTTATACTATGTTATGATCCTATTTGGCAGAATTACATTATTTGTTCATTACATAATACATAGTCTTCATTATCATCATTTCTTTATACTCTGATTATTCTAACATCTAATTTAATGTGAAGTTGCTTCAAAAAGTCATTTTGCATCTTTCCTGTTTTGGTTAAATTAATGCGCTACAATTGTATTTGTTATTAACATCACTAGTATCTGTTTGCTCTTTTTTTTTGCAGTTGGTGCTAATGGATCTGGTAAAACAAACTTTTTCCATGGTAAGATAATTGCCATTTCTTTGTCCTGTGCCACCGTACTCATTACTTGACCAGCTTTTACTGTTTGTGAAGTAGCTGAAACTGGATCTCTCACCTTGAATTTGCCACTCCTTCCCCCCCCCCCTCCTTTTCTTTTGTATGTAGCCATCCGATTTGTATTGAGTGATCTCTTTCAGAACCTACGCAGTGAGGATAGGCACGCACTACTCCATGTACGGCACATTTCATACTTCCTTTTATGATACTTTTGGTTCCTACCAAGGACTATTCGATTGTAGAATTTGATAATGCTAAGATGGATTATTCTCTTTACAGGAAGGGGCTGGACACCAGGTTTTATCTGCATTTGTGGAGATTGTGTTTGATAATTCAGACAATCGTATCCCGGTAATATTTTGAAAATAATAGTTTTATTTCTATTTTCTATAATAGTTTCATTGTGCGTAAATTTTATCCTGACCAGTGTTGTCGATGGCGGAGAGCCTAAAATTTGCAATATAAATATGGCTGATGGTGTATGGCCAATGTTGTTAAGATCGTTAGAAAAATCGTAGGATTGTCCAATTTTGCAATCTTGTTCATCCCTTCAAATATTCATCGTGCTCAGAATCGTATTTAGCTTGAGTCGCGTGAGATTGCTTCGAAGATCGCAAAAATAGTGAGATCGAGGGATTTCCTGCAATCCCAAAAACTGGATTTTCTGGTCGATTTCTTGTGACCCACGTCCCAAAATTGTGACGGAAACTCTAAAGAACCTTCCCTCCGACCACTTCCCCGCCATCACCCATGTTTTCCGACCACTGAAGAGTTGGGCAAATAGCAAAAGAAGAAAGTGAATGAGAGCGGCGGCTGTTTCGTTTTAACTTGTAATACCTAGACGGGGAATTAAGGTAGAGACTATTTACATTTGGGCTTTCTCTTGTTTTGGGCCCATGTGTTAATTAAATGAGCACTTCTTTTATGGAACAAAGGGACAAAAGTTTGAAACAAAAATGAGAGGTTCACGCAGATTTGTTAAAAAAATAGTTTTGTCATCTATACCTAAGAAGCATATATTGTTTTAGATAATTTTTTTTAAGACAGAATAATAATTGTAAAAGCTTGCAATCAATATATTTTATATTATATAGATAAACAATAACTATATTATATATATTTTATCATACTTTGTTGTTTAAGGAATATCTTCCAATCTTTGTTATGAGTCTATATTTTACGATCTTGTAATCCCCTCCCGATCTTCCCTAGGATCTCAATCTTGACAACACTGGATATATTGGCCTATAGCGGAAAAAAACATATATATAATTAAAAACACAAAAAAAAAACTGTATTAGATAAATAGAATTATAATAGCAATTTATATAAAATGAAACAAATAAAGAAAGAAAAGAATTTAACAATCAATATATGAGCAAATGAATACTTAAAAAATTAAGAAAAAAATGAATAGACTCTCCATATACTTCGAACAGAGATGGTATGAAAAAAGGAGAGAGAAAAAAGTATTACAGAAATTTAAGAAATAAAAGAAAAAATGTGGGCTTCACAAGATCGTTGCGGTCGCTGTCGATGAAGGTCATGCATGTAGTGGTAGCCGTAGATTGTGGTCACATAGGTGGTGGTTGCATGGGGTAAGGTCGCCGTAGGTTGCGGCTTCCTGAGGTAAGGTTGCCTTGGATTATGGTTGCGCGGGGTAGGATCTCTATGTGTGGTGGTTGCGCGGGGTTAGTCATTGACAAGAAGAGAAGAGGTAAAACAAAATCAATAAATGTTTACTCAATCTAGAAACTTTTTATTGAGCATTTTGGCAAAGATTCTGATAAGGAATCGGCTTTTTTTCTCGCTATCTTTACTATATCAATCTCTACATTCTTAAATGTTGGATGGTTGAGTATTTATTCTTTCTTTTGCACTGAATGCTACACTATGGGTTTTGCTGCTACAGTATTCTTTCTTTTGCACTGAATGCTACACTATGAGTATTCATCATTACTTTCATTTTCCTCTTCTAATTTTATATGTCATTTTTTACTCATCTTTTTTCTATCTTGAATTATTCCAGTTATGGATGGGTTTGGCATTGTTCTCAGGGTTCTGATTGTGCCTACTAACTTAGTTTTTATTTGAAAAACTTTATCATACAATTTCATTTGTTTGGAACTTGCTCTAAGTTGTTCATAAAATCACTTGATTTGTGCTTGACGATGTACTTCTTTTTTACGTTGTATCTGAATAGCTTTCTTTTTTACTTTCTTTATTATTCAAGTGCTTTATCTTTGATAACCACTTATTTGGGAAATTTGCTCATGTACTTTATCTTGGTATTTCTTTGTGTCGGTGAATAGGTTGACAAGGAGGAAGTGCACTTACGCCGGACAATTGGTTTGAAAAAGGATGAATATTTTCTCGATGGAAAACACATAACGTGAGTATAATAAATTCTGGCACAGAGCACATACTATACATTTATTTTTATATAAATTGGCATTTTATCTTATGCTCTTTGGTTATTTGAGTATTTATTTACCTAGGTCCTAAAGAAAGGTGATAAATAATTTGCAGAAAAACTGAAGTGATGAATTTACTGGAAAGTGCTGGGTTCTCTCGTTCAAATCCATATTATGTTGTACAACAAGGAAAGGTATTGGTGTATGCTGATGCTGCTATGGTTTGGTTTTTAAAGTTGTTATATTGATAAACTTTGAAGTAATTACTAAACTTGCTCATTTCTTGCTCTTGCCTAGATAGCATCTTTAACCTTGATGAAAGACTCTGAACGATTGGATTTACTGAAGGAAATAGGTGGTACTAGAGTTTATGAGGAGAGGCGTCGTGAAAGTTTGAAAATAATGCAGGATACTGGCAAGTCTTTCCTACTTTTTTGTTTTTTAAATTTCTGATTTTTTATCTTTTATGTTTACTTGTTTTAGATGTTATTATCATGTATTTTTCCGTGAAACAGGTAACAAACGAAAACAAATTATCCAAGTTGTACAGTATTTAGACGAGAGGTTGAAGGAACTAGATGAGGAGAAAGAGGAGCTTAGAAAATATCAGCAATTTGACAAGCAGAGAAAATCCTTGGAATATGCCATATATAACAAAGAAGTTCTAGATGCTCAGCAAAAACTTGTAGAGGTTATCTATATTAAAATGTTTCTCCATTTATAATTATTTAAGTGATTTCTTACCATGTTTTATTCTTTGAATTTATTTCTTCCTTGATGATTGGATTGCCAATCACATCCATGTTGGTGATATGTAGTTTTTAAATGTGATCACACAGTGCAATTATTGGCAGTTTATAATTGTTAACACTAAATTTTTTTGTCGGTCTATAGATCAATCATAAATTAGGATTTCAGTTATTTTAATTGTTCTTGGCATTTTTTAATTCTGGTTTTAATATGTGATTTCTGATGACTGAAGTTAAATGCTTGACTCCTTGTTTTAGATAGAAGAAGCTCGGACCAAGATTTCTGAAATATCAGCAAAGAAGTATAATGAGGTTCTTGATGCACATGAAAAATCCAAAGATTTGGAGAATAATTTGAAAGATATAACAAAGGAACTTCAAAACTTGACCAAAGAAAAAGAAGTTATTGAAAAGCGACGAACATCGGCACTAAAGAAGCACACAGAGCTTGAGCTTGATGTCAAAGACCTACAAGAGAAGAGATCTAGAAATATCCGTGCCAAAGTATTATTCTTATGATAGTATCACATTATGAGTTCTGTTGAATGGGGTAGTTCTGTTCATGATTTATCTTTTACCTACATGCTTTCAGGAAGATGCTGCAAAACAATTGGAGATACTTGAGAATGAAATTAAAGACTCAATGAATGAGCTGGACAAAATCCGTCCTTTATACGACGATCAAGTTCAGAAAGAAAAAGACATTGCCAAGCGGTATGCTTTGGTTGTACTTGTCTACCATTATGATTCAATAAAGCACGTTGCTTAAACAAAGCACATTGCATGCATTTTGACATACGGGCTTGTTTGTTACCTCTAATAATTAAAATAGAGTTACATGCTTACAGATAGTATGTGCATTAGCATGTGACTGAAGCAATGAAATTATTTCCATACTTATTGCGGATCTCCAGCAGTTACTCATAAGCATTTCTTGCAAATATATGAATTGTTAGAATAATGGAGCGCGAGAAGCAACTCAGTATACTTTATCAAAAGCAAGGGCGTGCAACACAATTTTCGAGTAAAGCTGCTCGTGATAAGTGGCTTCAAAAGGAGATTGATGATCTTGAACGGGTTCTCTCTTCAAACACAACGCAGGCAAGTATTCAATTAATGGCACGATATTCTGAATTGAACAAAATACTGTTTTTTCTTTGATGCATGGAGTTATCACCTTTTCATTAGGCGGTTAACTATTTTCTATTAATTTTAGCTCAATAAACAGAAATGACATCTATGTGCTCCATTGCATATAGATTTTTTCTGCATAACAGATTAATATTATTAGACAATAGAATGAAAGAAGCATAAGATCAGGCTAGGTAGTTAATCCCAGCGTTTCTCGGCGAGATCCCGCTGTCCCGGTGCGGTACAGTGCCTGACCGCGACGGCGTGTCTGCGACAGCGTGAAACAAGATCCCGACGAGATTTGGGCGAGATCCCGCTATCTCGACGTAGTTAATCCCAACGTTTCTCAGTGAGATCCGGCTATTATTTCTTCCTTCTTTGTTTTATTGTTTCTACTTTCACCTATAAATAAGTAGAATATGCTAATGAAGATGATATTTATCTTTGATTCCTATGCTAGAACATGCATTTGAGTTTTAATAATTAGCGATTTTATTACTCTGTCAAAGACTTCAATATGCATCATATTTATTTCCTTGACTTTTGTTGGCACTTCAATGTATATTTTGACTAAGAGTAAGACTTGTAAATTGTTATTACTAATTATGAATGTTTCAGAGTTTTAGTTATTTGTTAATTTTGCATTAAATATAGATTTATATAATATTATTCATGTAATTTGTTAAAAAAAAATAGCAATTATCCCGCCTATCCCGGAAAGCACTATCCCGCTATCGCACTTTTGGGATTGGCCGCGACGCACTGCTATCTGGAATTAACTACCTAGAGATCAGGGGATATGATATCCCCTTAGAATGAACTTTATCTTGCAATTACTATAACAAGCAAAATCATATAAGCTTGTTAGTCTTATATAGTATTGTTGTCTGAAAGGCTGAGCACCATCGAATTATAACAGTTTCTACCAGAGGCGAAAATTCACTTTATTGAAGATGAATTACTTCTACTTTATACTCCTCTTTACTGATTGTTCTTCATTGCAATATTGTTGTGTTTCCTGATACCTTGACCCAGTTTGGTCTTGCTGTTGTTTATTAGAAGCTGCTTGTAGAAGCAAGTTATATATGTTTCCACGAAATCTAATTGATTTATTTAGAAAGTTTTATGTTAATTATTGTATAAGAATGAAAAACAGAAGCCAGCTAACTTTTGCTTTTGAAGTCTACTTTGCCTCTGATTTTGAAAAGTTGCCGCCCTAAACTACTGCCAGTTTTTCTATAGCAGGCTTTTCAGCACTTTGCCAGACACTTGAAATTTGTTAATTGTTCTTATAATGAGTAGCAGCATATTAGTGAAAGTGGTCTCTTACTCTTCTAAATGGAAGTTTTATGTAGATAAGTTAATAGGATTTGGGTTATATACATAGATGTTTAATTTCTTATAATGGTTGTTGAGCCATGCGATATTTATATTATTAAGGTTGATATATTAAATTGTGTTGACCTAGTATTTTGTAAAGGTAGTGGAACTTGAGTATTAATCCCTGATGTGATCAATCAGTCAGTGTAGTCAATAGTGTGCTATAGCACCGTAGCAGAGCAGCCCCTGGCCGTTGCAGGACACGCCATTCCAGCCCCTGTTCCAAATAGTGGAGTTTGCAGAGAGATGGCTCCACACCTTAGAATTAGATAGAAATTCTCAAACATAATAAGGTTTAAGCATTAAGACTTATTGTTTGGGATATTTCAGGAATTTTGAAATTAAAAAACATCAAAATAGTGCCACCACCACAGCTAGCTGTTGAGTTTTTATACACACACACAGACGCACACGTATATTATATAGTATAAATGATATAAATTGTATAGAAATTACAAAATAATGACCGTCCCACTTTCCACTATCATGTTATAGTGTTTTTGAGGTTTGCTGCTATGCTCCACAATGTGTTTTCTAACACAGATTAACACCGCTTACCATTGTCTTTTACTGTTATAGAAACTCTGGTTTCTTCTATTTTGCTTTCTTGTTTTTTATTTTTGTTTTCTTGCCACAGGAGAAAAAGCTGATTGAAGAAATTGTACGGCTTAATGATGAAATGCATGGTTGTGATGAGAATATCAACAGCCGTAGAACAAATATTACTACTTTAGAATCTCAAATTGCTCAGTCACGTGAAGGGTTTAACAATTATAAAGTAGAAAGAGACGAGCTTCATGATCAGAGGAAGTTCGTATATCTTGTCTTTTTTCTGTGATGTGTATATAAATATATATTTTCTGGATGAGAAAAGATTCATTGAAGAGAAGAAAGTAAGAGTACAATGAAGTATTAGGATGGATTGTAGCAAAAATAAAAAGGAGAAAACATATATTATTTCTTACTTTTCATAGTCAATAAGATGTTTCTTATGATTTGATTATAGGTCCTTATGGAGCCGAGAAAATAAACTTACTGCTGAAATTGATAAATTGAGAGCTGAAGTTGAGAAGGCTGAAAAGAGTCTTGATCATGCAATTCCTGGAGTGAGTAGCCCATCTTTCTAGCTTCTTTTAACATGGTTTTATCTTAATGCATAAAATGTATGGATCCCTTATGGTATTTCATAGGTATTGCCTTTGACTACGTGTGAGGTACTATTTGCTTGTTTATTGTATATAATTTTAATGATTCACACATACCCTGTCTGAATTAACATAAACTGTGCTCATTGATGTAAATGTTTTTCTACAAACTTAGGAATGATCTTGACTTTTTCCTTTAAGTGTTTTTACAACTTTTTTACGACCTATAGATGCAATGACTTCTGATCCAAGAGAAACTGCGGATTCTCTTTCATCCCCAAACGTGATGACATTTAGGTGATAAATGAAATAAAGGGATTCTATTCTGTGGTTGCAGTACTTATTATTTTTTAAATTAAATATGCTAAAAAGGATAACCTGGTGCTATTAATGCCCCACCATGGAGGGGTCTATGGAAGGGTCAAACCTATTATGGATCTATTATAGGCAACTTTGCATTTGCAAGTGCTAATTCCATTATTTGAACCTGTGACCCATTCACACTAGCCATTCCAACTGCTGCAACAAGTCTCCCTTTCAATTATAATTGGTAAACGAATTTAATAATTGCTACAAAGTTATACAGAGTTATAATTAAAGTATCTTTGTGAGTTTTAAAAATATAATTGCTACAAAGTTATATAGTGTTATAATTAAAGGATCTTTGTGAGGTTTAAAAATATAATGGGGGAAAATAAGATTTCGAGATTAATGCCAATTAAGGATGTGATCACTCTCTTTCTGGTTCTGATTCCGAAAAAAATATTTTGGATTGTTTCTTTAGTGAAGGATTTAGTTCTCTGTAATGATTTTTGATATTTGTGCCTCAGTTTTGTTTATCTAATACTACCTTTGGTCTTATATATAAAAGAAAGTAGGGTCAACAAAAATGGACGTATTTGGTCTAAAATTTAAACCAAATATATCAACTTTTGTTGACCCAATTTTATCTTATATATTGGACCCAATGCTGTCAATTGTAGATCACGGTCAATAGCCGTTTGTTCAAATTCCGCTACACTATAGTGTTATAGCGCTACAATAACGGCTATTTGACAACACTTCATACTAAATAGTGTATTGCGAAGCAATAACGGTTTGTTCAAATTCCGCTATGCTATAGCACTATTGCGGCTATTTGACAACATTAATAGGACCTGAGGTAGTATTGAGCAATGCAGATGCAGACTACTTGGCATTTGAGAAGATTGTATGCTATTATTATCTGTCTAGTTTAGGGATGATCTGCCATGATTGATGATGTTTCTAAAGATTTTTTTGGGGCATGTTGACATTATTATACATCACCATGTTTGACACTCTACTACAATGTGTAGGATGTCAGAAGAGGGTTGAATTCAGTTCGGAAGATCTGCAAAAGTCAAAACATTTCTGGAGTTCACGGCCCAATTATTGAGTTGCTGAACTGTGATGAAAAGTTTTTCACCGCGGTTGAAGTTACTGCAGGAAACAGGTCTCCCTGTAATTCTTTGAATATATAGGCTTCACCACATGTCACATTCATAGAGTGTATTTTTGTTTTGGATATAGGAATGGGGTGGATTCGGCACTTGCATAGCATGTAGTTTTTGTTTTTTAGCTTTAATTTTTGTTCTTGGCTTGATTTCTAATTTTCTTTATTGGTCTTTTAATTTTTCATATTTGGCTTGATTTTTTATTTAACAACTTTGTTTGAACAGCTTGTTTCATGTGGTTGTTGAAAATGATGACAAGTCAACCCAGATAATTAAACATCTTAATCAACAAAAAGGTGGACGCGTTACATTCATTCCACTTAACAGAGTACATACTCCACGTGTCACTTATCCACAGAGTTCTGATGTCATACCTCTTTTAAAGAAATTGAATTTTAAACATGATTACACTCCAGCATTTAGACAGGTTAGCTTCTACATGAGTGTTGTTTTTTATTTACATCTGTGTATTAAATGGATTCTTTAGGTGATATGTTTTTATTTACATTTGGCTATTAAATGGATTCTTCAGGTGATATGTTGTTATTAAGGTAATTCCAAGATGGTTTATCTGGTTTCGACATAATCACATAATAAAATTGATACAAGTAGAGCAGCATGTTGAGTTAGAATAATGTGACCTAAAAGGATTATTGTTATATTTAGGGGTTATTATGATGTTATTTATAATTTTAGGATTTTCTCTTAATTTAGAGATATTTGTCCTATTTTTGAAATTAAATCTTCAATAAGTTATACGCTCTTACAAAAACATCCTTGGGTCAGAATTTCCTATTTAATTTGATTGCAATCAAGATTTTAATATGGATTTGCATGTTATGGGGTGCTAAGTCTCACATTGTGTAGTATGGATGCCCAGTGGGGTCGTTTGGTTCTTTTCTCTTGCCTAGTTTTTAAGGAAACATTCCCCTTAGTGCTTGGGTGCTTATCATAATTTTTTTTATCATCTTCGGATGATAAATACCTATAAGGCTCCTTTTGTTATTTAGATTATTGATATTCGTAAAATTATTCAGTTGAATCCTTCAGATTTTGTGGGATTCCAAAAGTTCGTGGTTGCTAATTTTCTTCTTCTTTGCGGTTTAATCTTTCTATTCTTTTATTGAGTTGCATGTCTTGTTTAAATAAATTTACTCTCAATTAACATTAGGTGTATTTTAGCTGCTTGCACCTTTTCATTTGGTCAAAAAAATTATTTTTTACTATTTTAAACAAGTTTAAATTAAAGTGTAATTTTGTAAGTTTCATATAATTATTTAAAAAGCACAAATGTAAAAAATCCCCTGTCTCTTTCCCCGTAGACTGCAGGTTTGTCCAAAGGTGGGTACGATGTCCATGACAGAGAAAATATGGTCCATATATTAAAACAAATAATTCTTAGCAATTAGAAATAAAACAGATTCAAAACACCTCTTTGGGGGACCAAAAGCAAAAAATATATTTTGGGGGACTAATAACATATTTAAGCTATTATTGTTTATTAATTTAGAGCTACTAAGTTTGATTTATAGTAGGACTCTACCTAAAGTGTCTTCAGGTGTTTCTAGAGAAATACCCTTCCAAGAGGAGCACTTCAAACCTAAACATTACTTGTCTACATTAGTGATGTCATCTTCTTATTTATTTAGTTGCATTGGATGTCACTTAAAATCAATTATGATATTTCTATTAGGTATTTGCTAGAACAGTTATCTGCAAGAATCTGGATGTGGCTTCAAAGGTAGCTCGTACAGATGGTTTGGACTGCATAACACTGGAAGGTTTGCCCAGCTCTTTACATGTGTCTACATTGTGAGGATCATTGACTGTTTAATCTTGATAAGTTGTTGTCCGTCTCTTTACAGGTGATCAAGTAAGCAAAAAAGGTAGTATGACCGGAGGATTTTATGATCACCGAAGATCAAGATTGAAGTTTATGAATATCATTAAGCAGAATACTGACAGTATTCACATTAGAGAGCAGGAATTGGAGGAAGTGAAATTGAATATACAAAATATCCTTTAAAATTAGGAAATTAAGAAATAAACACTGTACATTTTCCAATTTTTAGGTGAGAACTCATTCTTTATAAAAGGCATATAATAAAACTGAGCAAACAAAGTAAATCTGGACGAATTTGATTATTATCACATGTTTTAAAGAAATAGCTCTTAGAATAAGAAGAGAAACCCTTTGATAATGTGTGCCCAACAGTCATATTTATTGTTTGCTTTTGATTTATTCTTGTTACATTATTATACATGATGTATAGTGGGAGATGATGGATTTGTCTAACTGCAACTTTACAGTGATTTCATTATGGTTTGACCATACATTTTTCTGTTATCTTGGACATATCTATGGTTGTCTTAAATCTAATTTATTTGATGAATTAATGTTCATTTGCTTGATAAAATGGCTTTATTAGAAACGTGGCAAACTGAGTTAAAGGAAATAAATAGTTCTACTTGTGTTTTTATCATTTTAAAAGTTGGTTGTTACTGCACTTTGTTGGTTCTATAAGCCTTCACAGAAATTCAGTGTTTCTTTTCCACTCTATTATATGGTTCCTGTACTTTGTTCACTCATTAATGATGATTGATTTTCCTTTAGATTATTCATTGTTTTGTCTTATGCTAAAATTTTTGTAGGTGCCTCTTAGATTTGTTTTGACATGGTAACATGAAATACCGCATATCCATTAGTTTTGTGATTTATTCTCTGATGCCTATGCTATTCTTTGTCGTAAAACCATTTTCCCCTATGGTTTTGTTTTCACTGAACTGGTCTCACAGATAGACCAAAAGATTAATGAACTTGTTGCCGAGCAGCAGAAGGTTGATGCACAATGTGCTCATAACAAATCAGAGATGGAAGAGCTTAAACAGGACATTGCTAATTCTAACAAACAGAAGCAATTAATTTCGAAAGCACTTGCAAAGAAGGTGTTATTGAATTTCTCAGATTATACTCAATTATCACTGAGTCACGAGCTTCTTTTTATTGATAGTTGCTTGTGATATTTTGATAGATACTGGTATTTATGAGTACATTGATGAAAGAAATAATGAATTAATATGTAGCTACCCTGGAGTAATAGTACTTCAACAGGGTAAGATTACACAATCTTCACACTTACACAACAATACAATATTGGAATAACAATCAGAACCACACACACTTCCTCAATATTTTGAGTGCTTGGTCTCTCCCTCCCAAATAATCCCTTTGTAATTTTCAGGACAACCAACAATGACAGGTGGTTTCCTTTTGATTCACACACTAAACATAACTAACTTAATAACTGCCTATTAATTTCTTCCTCTCCTCTTATAAACATTCTTTATAAAAGGCCTAACATATTTTTTTACTGCTAATTGGTTTTCATCGTTTCTGAAATTGCTTGTAGGAGAAATCACTTGTTGATATCAATAATCAGATTGAACAGCTTAAGACTAGCATTGCTACGAAAGAAGACGAGATGGGCACAGAGCTCATTGATCATTTAACACCAGAAGAAAAAAAGCTTTTGTCAGATTTGAACCCTGAAATCAAAGACCTTAAAGAGAAGCTCGTTGCTTGCAAGACTGATCGCATTGAGGTTATTGCGTGAATTATATTGATGTTCATAATATGCAAAGGGCTATTGTCATAATTTTAACTTCAAATTTTGCAGACTGAAGCACGAAAAGCAGAGTTGGAAACTAATCTAACCACTAATCTTAGGAGAAGAAAACAAGAGCTGGAGGCTGTAATATCATCTGTCGATGCTGACTCTATGGTTGTTGATGCTGAATTGAAAGAGCGGGAACTGAATGATGCTAAAATATTGGTTGATGATGCATCAGAGCAGCTTACAAGTGAGAACTTCAGCGAATGTTGTCTTTTATGATTTATCTATATCGTGAAGCTCAAATTATTGTTCTTTATTTGACAAAGTTTTCTTCCTCAGGATTTTCTGAAAGAATAAGTAATCAAACCAGGCAAATTAAACAGATCAAAGATGAAATGAATAAATTTAAGGTATTGCTCTTTTAAGTTTATTGATGGTAATGTGTTGTTGGTCTATAATGATGAAGTTGTTTGGCTGCAGTCATTGGAGGAAGAGTATAACAGAAAACTTCAGGAAGAAGCTAAAGAATTAGAGCAATTGCTGGGTAAAAAGCATACATATTCTCTTAAAGAAGAAGAAAATACCAAGAAAATAAGGGAACTTGGCCCATTAACATCAGATGCTTTTGAGGCGTAAGGCTTACCTTGCAGCTTATTTTTGCTTATCTTTCTTTTTGTGTGCGGAAGATTTATTTTTTAGAAGGATACAATAAAAGTGGAAAGATATTCTAAAAGGAAAAGGAATGACAGTTAAATTACATGGAAACCATTAAAGCACCCCGTTTTCTTTACACGTCATTTAATGTAACTGAACGGTAAATATTTTCCCAATCCAAAGTTGATAGGATCTGCTTCCTAAGAAGGCATTGTGTTCTAGCAAATATTCCAAACTTCTCTGCAAAAGCATATTCCTTCTGACTCCATTTTCCTTTAAAAATGGCATGGCTAATCCTTACACCTATGAGGACAAAAACTTGTCTAAGAAAACAACCATGAGCATAAAGTCTGTCTGCAAAACCTTATTATACACAATTTTTCTCTACTTGTTATCCACATATTGGTTGTGTTTAATATTTTTTTGATGAATATATGGGTGTCTAGAGTATTTTTGTGATAAACTTGATTACTTTGCCTTGATATTTTAAATGTGTCATTAAGATAGAGTTGTTACAGGTTATGGTTGTTACGTTGTAGTTTGCTATTTTCTCTGTACTTCGGTTTTTGCTAATTGTTAGTTATTTTCCTTTTGTCATTCGAAATGATAGGTACAAACGGAGGAATATTAAAGATTTGCTAAAGATGTTGCACAGGTGCAACGAGCAATTGCAACAGTTTAGTCATGTCAACAAGAAAGCACTGGATCAGTACATCAATTTTACAGAACAGCGAGAAGAACTTCAGAAAAGACAAGCTGAACTTGATGCAGGAGATGAGGTATACTGACATTTCAGTTCAGGAAGCCTTTTATAATTGTTTCCGAAGATACAAAAGCCTTTGATGGCTAGTTTGCTCGATAAGTATTGCTGGTTCTGCACTTTATCATCTAAGGGTTTTCAAACACTTGATCTTTCATGGCTCTGAATGTTGTTGCATCTATTTGTGTGCATTAATTTAGTATTAATGTGATTTTGGTTTTCAGCTTGAGTTTAAGTGTTGAACTGATTTCAATGCCAACATTTGAATCTGTGACTGTATTGTATGCAACATTGCTAAACTGTGTGACTTTGCCATTAAATAAATGCAGAAAATCAGAGAGCTAATATCAGTGTTAGACCAACGGAAGGATGAATCAATAGAACGCACTTTCAAAGGTGTTGCTAGGCATTTCCGAGAAGTATTCTCTGAACTTGTACAGGGGGGTCATGGTCATCTGGTTATGATGAAGAAGAAGGTTTGTGGCCATTAAATAATTTTTGTGATAGCATTGTGGGAAAAGATGATGCTAAATAGATTGATATCTGGGTTTCATGTTGCAAAAAAAGTTTAACATTATTTATATGTCAAACTGGTTTCTTGCTATGGTGGTTTACTACTGACTTATTTCTATGTACTTTTGAAAATTTGTTAGAGAAATCTCCAGAGATAAGTTTTCTGAAACTGATTTGCTGATGGTAACTCTATTTATTTCCTTTCCCTTAGGATGGTGATCATGATGATGATGATCAAGACGAGGATGGTCCTCGTGAAGCAAATCCAGAAGGGAGAGTAGAAAAGTACATCGGAGTTAAAGTGAAGGCAAGTGTATTTAATTTTGTTTTTCTATGTAATACTTGTACCACATTGTATGTAGGCTTTGCTTTTTAAATGTTAAGAATCAAACATTATGGCACAGCGTTAGAATATTAATAGTCATGTCTAGAGATATACAGTTCTTTTGTTTTCTGGTTGATATTTAGAGTGAAATTACATTAATTTGTGGCACAACCAAATAAAAACACAATTTGATATCATCCTACAAAGACGTGTCTTGTTCCCTGACACTTTACTGATTGTAAAGCCCACACAGTTGTGTTCTCTCTTCTCCACCACATTTTGGTTGGGGGCTTATTCAGTTTCTCCTGCATTGCTCCAAAAAATAGAAGGTTTGCTTTCCTACTACCTGATATTCCTAGGCATGTTTATACCTTGCAGGTATCTTTTACTGGACAAGGGGAAACACAGTCCATGAAGCAGTTGTCGGGGGGTCAAAAAACTGTTGTTGCCCTTACACTTATCTTTGCCATACAAAGATGCGATCCGGCTCCCTTTTATCTGTTTGACGAGATTGATGCAGCATTGGATCCACAGTACAGAACCGCTGTTGGAAGTATCCATTTTATCACTGAATGCTATCTTGTCATGTCTAGTGTCTGTGCTTGCATTTTTCCATCTGTATTTACCGCATGCTGCATCTGTCACATCATAAAATGATGTATTGCATATTGGGGGGGAAGGTTTCTGTTGTACGTAGAGGGTCTTCAACCATTGGAATATATAAACCATCAAACTTTAGGTATGTGGTTCATAATCATTGAATGTCTTTGATACAAAGTGATCCATACACCAGAGTTGTTCGTTTTCCCCATTTTTAATTTTTAGAAATAGTGTTTAGGATGAGTTCAACTCCTCCCTCTAACAAAATTATCAACTAATCGGCTATTTCAAAAAAAGAAATAATTTTTAGGCTCAATCTCAACTTAAAGCTTTTTCATATGATTGTTTGTTTGATAGCCACTATTATGGAAATAACTTTTCTTTTAATTGCGGACTTGAGCATGTGCTCTTGTTTCATTCTAGGTCCATATAAAATGCTTAGAAGTTAGATCGATACTTTCTCGTTTCTGTTCTTTCCCTCAGCTAAGTTTTTTTTTATTGCATTTAGTATTACTATTAAGAATTCGTGCACATTAAAGGAGATAATTTTCCATGACAAATATAATTTCAAGTGAGTTTCAGGGACGGAAGATTCATCTTTGATTTATAGAAGTATATTTATGTGTTTTTGTTCTTTTATCACTTGGTAAGAAGCACGCCTTTCCTGACTTGGTGAGGCTTGACTGGAGCAATACTTATAGAAATGGTAATGGACATGATTTATGATTGGCTAGTAGGTGTCATTTGATCCATGTCAGTAGGAAAAGGCATTGGTTATTGTAAATTTATTACTCGAGTAGTGCTAGCAACACTCTATGTCTCTCTTTCCAACCTTCACTCTTTTATTGGATGAAATACATGTAGGTCCCACCACTTGAGAAATGAGTCTCATATAAAGTGGTGGGATCCACATGTATTTCACTTAATAAGAGAGCGAGTGATGGAAAGAGATTGACAAATAGTATTGTTAGCACCTACTCATTACTCATACGGAACATCTAGTGATATTTAAAATTTGTTCATGGTTGTGATAATCTGAGTGACATCTAGATTTCCTTTTATACTGTTTGTCCCTTTGGATATCCTTGACTTCCATAGATATGATCCGGCGCCTGGCAGACATAGCAAACACTCAATTTATCACGACAACATTCCGCCCTGAGCTAGTAAAAGTTGCGGACAAGATATATGGGGTGACACATAAAAACAGGGTCAGTCGTGTTAATGTTATATCCGAGAAAGATGCTCTAGAATTCATTAATCAGGATCAGACGCACAATGCTGAATAAGGTAATATTGTGACTTCACTATTTCTTTCTCCGATGTTTGTGACTGATGAATGTCAGCCGCTCTTATTTGGGGCCATGCAAAAATGGAAGTTATTTGTATGCTTCATGCTTGACAGACTGGACTTAATTTTTCTGGAAAAAAGAAAAACTGAATTTGTTTGAACTTATTCTTTCCATTTTTAAAATTTAACCTATAACATTTTTGTCAACTAAAGTTTTATCTTCAGGGTCTATTTATGAATTATTATTAATTATCAAAAGAAGTTAGTATTTAAGATTTAAATTTTTATTTCTTGTTTTTACTTTTAATAAAATGTCATTTTTTTCACTTTATTTTTTATTTTCAAAGTTATATGTAGTAAACACAAAATTGGAAATAATAGAAAGTCTTTTTAATTGCTTTTCGTGTAAAATTTAAAATTAGGAAAAAAAATAAGAACGAGAGTTTATTATTATATTTTAAAAATTTAAACAAGAAATGATAGTTGAAACCTAACAGCCGTTAAGTCTTTATTATTGATTATAAGTTATTTTTACAGAATTGTATTTTTTTGGACAAAGTTTTACAGTATTGTTGATTAAATACGGTTGTGTTATTTTTAGTAACAAGATCTTTGAAATTTATGATCTTGATATTTTTTTATGATGAAATGTTACGGTATCGCTTGATTCATTCATGACTTTACATAGAATAACGTTAATTGTTGTTGTTGTTTATCTCTCTTTTATGTTTATAATTTTATATATAATAAAATTCAATTGCAGAATAAACTTGCATCTGTGTGTTAAATTAATTATATTTTAATAATAAATCAACCACTTATTGAGGTGACTTCATACTGTGGTATTGGCCCGTTCTAATTTTTATTTTATTTCTTGGACAAATAGTTTTTTCTTTTTAATTTTTTGAAGTGGGTGGGTATGTATTATTAGGTGTTTCTACTCGCATGATCCGACCTAAATTGGCTCTCGGAACTCTTTGATGTACAACAATGTAACGTAGATTGCATGCTCGAGTTCTGTCAAATTCTCCAACCTGCACTTTTCGACAAGATCGTAGGTCTTAGTAATTCAAAGCTTGATCACCCTTCATTTATTTTTGTAAATCCTTTTTAGCATATGTTAATATCTGTGCTTAATGTGGTAACCATAGATCCATGGAGAAGGTCTTGGAAGATTGGTTGATAAAAATATGAAAGTTATATATATACATATTAGAATCTGTTTTTGATTTTATTTTTTTATTGATAAGGAGAATATGTTTGATATGCAAAATAGTAAGAGACTTTACACCACATAATTGTTCCATGTTTCATTTGAAGAGTGTTTACGAAGAACAAAAATTGAGGTCAGTCGTCAAATATCCAAAAATTATTATCTGGTAACTTTAAGATTTGTTTTTTTTGCTTGTTCAGACATTAGATTGTATGAAAAGTACCCTTAGAGTTTTATTGTACAAGAGCATCTCATTCATTTGATTTTTTTTCTTCTTCAAATGAAAGGTTCTAACTTGATATTTCTTAAGATTTAGTAGGTACATCAAATATTATGAAAGACTTCGATGAAAACTTATGACAAAATATGAGATATGTTGGCTTTTTTACACTGTTGACGCTTTTGGAACTGATTTTCCTTTACATTGTTGATGAACAATAATATTACTATGGGTTTTAGAGTTTTCTTTTAAATAATTACTCGAGGATTTTTTTAGTAGAATAGTTTTTAGAGGGTATAGTTTGTTTTAAAAACAGAAATTCTATTAGAGTTAAAAAAAATTCTATTAGAGTTAAAAAAAATTCTATTACAAAGTAATGGAAGTAAATTTAAATGTGAAATTCAGTTTTCAAATATAATAAATAACCATTTGGTTCTATATAATATCAGCAATTGGAAACATGCATAATTATTTTAGCATAAAACTATCCAAAAATAATAGGATTTAATACAAAATAGTTGATAGTTGAATATAAAACAAGTTAAAAGGGAATATTAGAGCAAAAAATGAGTCGAGCTAAAGGGTTGACATAATAAAATTTGGTTCAATTTAAAATTCAACCTGAATTGTTTTGCAGCTTGAATTCGATATGATTTAAGTTTAAAAGCAATTCGATTTCAGCGTAATAGCTCAAATCAAATAAATTAGAAGACTACTTCTAAAGAACAAATATGTTGTTTCAATTTTATATTAAAATATTAATTAAAATTAGAGTTAATAGTATTTTTAATCACCATAATATGTGATCAATGTAGTTTGGGTACATATAAATTTTATTTTGTTTTATTTCATCCCTATCGTTTGATATTTGTCCACTTTTAGTCTTTGTTGGAAATGATTCTTCTAAAAATACTGAGATATCATGCTACAGTGGCAAAATAATATTTGAGTCACCATAAAAATAAAATAATATCCCAAAAGAAAATTCAACGTAGAGGATCTATTGTTTTATTTTACTGAAACAAATATTATGTTTTATTGATATAATTTTCATTAACATAATAATAATTTTTTAATTCAATTATTTATAAAATAAACGTACAGATAAAAATTCATTGCAATTTTTAGTAAAAAAAAACATTTCATTGCGATTATAAACATCCTTTCAATTGATAGATTTTTTATCGAAGGATCAACTGCTTGATTGTTAATAACACATAAATTAAGCATTTGTAAGTACATATAAATGTTACATTCGAGAACAATTTAAGCCATTCCATATTTAAAAATAATATTTCTTATGAATTCCTAAAACTATTCTTTACACGATTTCTTACAGATAACTATGAACACTTTTCACAGTACGTCTTAATCAATTATCAATTATTATTGGGATAAAAAGTGACACGCTTTTTCTCTCTTTTTCTTTTCAAATCAAAAGAAACCCAGGACCCTACGCAGAGAGGGAAAACTACAACCAACATAAACTAGCCCGTATGATTAATCAGGTTCTCGACTTTACTATTATTTTAAAATAGTGTTTGTTTTGTCAAACATTAGTCAGTTAAAGTGTGAAATTGATCTTTTTGGTCATGTTGTTATTTATTTTATTTTTTTACGTAAAATGGTTTTTCTTTTCTTCTTAAAAAAAATAACAATTTTAATATTTTTTTTCAAACTCAGAATTTAGGAAAAAATGAATACAACCACTACATCAACAACAATATCATGTTATGTATAACCAATTAAAAATACATATATTATCAATATTTTGATAATATTTCACACAAACAATCATTTTAATATTTAATTATTATGTTTTTGTTCCTATTTGTGTGTTGATACATAAACTTATTAATGTGATGAACCAAAATTGATCAAAAATGTAGTGAAAAATGTTATAGTTTTTCCTACGTAATTTGTTGCTATAATGAAATAGCATCTTTAATTATCAATTATATAATTTGTTGCTTACATTTGTTAGTTTCTTGAAAAGAAAATATTGTAAAAAGTAATTCAAAAAATACATATTAAAAATATGAAATATATAAATTTGCACTTGCTACAACCATCATCAACAATTTTTCAAAGTATCCTATTCTACACAATTTGCGTAATTTCATAAATTCTACTTATATTCTATTTCTTTAATAAAAATGAAAATATTTATATATATTTCATGCAAACAAGACACTCATTTTAGAATATAAGACCTATAGGTCTAACAAATGACAAATTAGAAAACTCTTACAAATTAAAGATAAAATCAAATAGTCACATTTCATCGTTTACTATTACTAAATTTTCTTGTAAAGAAAAATATTGGTTTGAGTTTTTTTTTTTTATAAAAAAATAAGTTAAATAGCACATGTGA
>JBBPBS010000247.1:2880906-2919054 GCA_037974835.1 Cicer judaicum
AATATATATAATATATAATAGATTAAAAAATAATTTAATTTTATGCAATATTTAATTTTTCATTTATTTTTTAACATTCAAATTATCATTATAATAAGGAAAATAAAAGTAAAAAAATAACATTCAATTATAAGTACATAATTTAAATGATGAAAGTTTAGTGTTAATATTTTTTTTTAGAATATATATATAGTAAACTTTTATTCATTATATTTTTAAGTATATTCATATATATTATAATTTTAAATAATTGAAAGTAATTTTTTAATAATTTTTCATATATTCGTATTTTATGATTATTTTTAATAATTTTGTGTATTTTCTGTCAAATAGAATATATATTTTTATTTTATAAAATATTACTAAAAAATAAATTGACATAAATTAAAAATAATTATAAATAAATTGACATTAATGAGTAATTCAATTTTTAACGTATAAAATTATTACTGATTATAAGTGGAATAAGAGAAGTTGTTGAAGGAGGAGAGCATTCCTCAAGAGATACACATCAACTTTTTGGTTGATGTAGAGTTTTTTGGCTGATGTAGCAAACATTTGTATAGGTGGATCAAATATGATGAGGTGGCACCGGGATCTCTTTTAAATATATATATAATAGATTTACTATAAAAAAAAAGATGATTCCTGAATTATTTTTTCAAACACTCTTCATTGGTAGTAAAAGACCTCCATCACATACAAAAATAAACTTACAACTATGTATTATCGTGCAACAAATTCACTCTATGAATGCTATATTCGAAGTCCGTAGAAGTGTATATTCATTTACCGAGCCACTACATAGACTTGCATGATTAGAATCATCAACAATACAATCTTCTTCAAAATTTTCAAGATTGAGCAATTTGTAACATTAAACATATTTTTTTTGAAAAATAAGCATTGTTTCAAAGCTTGAGCAAAAAAGCAAAAATAAGCGTTATAGATGGTACTATGTTTAAAAGGTTGATGAATTTGGTTTAAAAAGAAAAAATGAAAACGACTGTCAAGGATATCCTCCATTTTTGTTTGAGTTTTCAGTGATTGTTAAGTGAGTGTGGTTAGTGGACCACCATAGCATACGATTTGATAAGATGAGAATTAAATGAGGTAGGAAAAATACATTGATTTTTATTTTATCGGAAGTTTCATATAAATTCTCTCTTATAATAATTAAAAAGGTACCATAAGTTTACCATGCAGTTTCCTTGTCACTGCTTCAGTATAGGTAGCTTAGTTTCATTTTCGTAGTAGACACCTCAAAGAACAATACAATTTCATGCATTAGCTACAAAATCTTACCCTGCAACCTAACAAGTTAAGTGCTTCTTAATTTGTTACAACCTTGTCTAAATGACCACAACAACTAGTTGTTCCACTAGAATTTTTACACTCTTGTTGATTATTTCTTTTTTCCTTCATGGTGCTTTTACTCTTTCCTCTGATGGGTTGACTCTTTTGTCACTGTTGACACATTGGACTTTTGTTCCTACTCTCATCAGCTCTACTTGGAATGCTTCTGATTCCACTCCATGTTCATGGATTGGTGTTGAATGCGACCATACCCACAATTTGATTTCCCTTAACCTCACTGGTCATGGGATTTTTGGTCAACTTGGATCAGAAATTGGAAACCTTTATCACTTGCAGACCCTTTTGTTGTTGAATAACGGTTTCTCAGGAAAAGTGCCTTCAGAGTTAAGCAACTGTAGTTTTCTGGAGTATTTAGACCTCTCTGGGAACAGATTCAGTGGAAAAATACCATATAGCTTGAAAAAGTTGCAAAATTTACTGTTTATGAGATTGTCTTCCAATCTGCTGACTGGTGAAATTCCAGATTCCTTGTTTGAAATTTCTTCCCTTGAAGAAGTGAGCTTGCATAGTAATCTTCTTAGCGGCCTTATCCCAACCAATATTGGAAACTTGACTCAATTGTTGAGGTTGTATCTATATGATAATCAGTTGTCAGGGACTATTCCTTCATCCATTGGTAATTGCAGTAAATTAGAGGACCTTGAACTGTCTTTCAATCGTTTGAGAGGTGAAATTCCAGTAAGTATTTGGAGAATTCAAAGTCTTGTGCATATCTTGGTTCACAACAACAGCCTCTCTGGGGAACTATCTTTGGAGATGACAACGCTCAAGTATCTGAAAAATATCTCTTTGTTTGACAATCAATTCTCAGGAGTGATACCTCAAAGCTTGGGAATCAACAGTAGCTTAGTGAATTTGGATTGTATGAATAACAAGTTCACTGGTAATATCCCTTCAAATCTTTGCTTTGGAAAGAAATTGAGTGAACTCAATATAGGAAGCAATCAACTTCAAGGTGGCATACCTTCTGATGTAGGAAGATGTGCAACTTTGAGGAGGTTGATTCTCAGTGAAAATAATTTAACTGAGTCTCTTCCTGATTTTGAAAGTAGTATGAACCTCAAATACATGGACTTGAGCAAGAACAATATTAGTGGATCGATTCCATCAAGTTTGGGAAATTGCACAAATATAACATACATAAATTTGTCATTGAACAAATTTGCAGGGCTCATACCATCAGAGCTTGGAAACCTGTTGAATCTTGAGATTTGGGATCTTGCTCACAACAAATTTGAAGGTCCTTTGCCTCATCAGCTGTCAAATTGTACTAAAATGGACCGTTTTGATGTTGGATTCAATTTTCTAAATGGTTCATTGCCATCGAGTTTGAGAAATTGGACGGGCATAACCACATTGATTTTAAGAGAAAATCACTTCACAGGGGGTATCCCAGGATTTTTAGCAGAGTTTAGCAACCTTCGCGAGTTACAACTTGGTGGAAACTCGCTTGGAAGCAAAATTCCTCAATCAATTGGGAAATTGCATAATCTGTTTTATGGATTGAATCTGAGTGCCAATGGATTGACAGGTGAAATTCCTACAGAAATTGGGAAGCTAGTACAGTTGCAAAGTCTGGACATATCCTTGAACAATTTGACGGGAAGCATAGATGCTCTTGAAGGTCTTGTTTCATTAATTGAGGTAAATGTTTCTTACAATTTCTTCAATGGTTCTGTACCAACAGGTCTTATGAAGTTATTGAATTCCTCACCATCAGCATTCACGGGTAATCCTCTCCTATGTGTTAGTTGTTTGAATTGCATTAAAACTAGTTATGTAAATGTATGTGTCTACAAATCAACTGATCACAAAGGCAGCAGTAAAGTACAAATTGTGATTATAGAACTTGGATCCTCAATATTTATTTCTGCTGTGCTGGTAATAATAATTCGAATTTATCTCCTTAAAAGGTCTAAGCAGGAATTCAAGATGTCATGTTCCCCACTGGTCATGGTGTTGAAAGTTATGGCCAAACTATATGATTGTTTTATTAGTGACAGAGGAAATGTTGTGTATAAAACCCAGTTGGGTCTAGAATCCGAAAGGGCTTCCGATTTTAAGCAATGGTCTTCTATTGTAAAAGGAGCTGGAAGGATTGGAGTCACATATGCTCGCGAGTTCAATATCTTAGGTAAAGAGAAGATGCCTCCTACCCTTAAGGATCTAGTTTTGCAGGCTACTGAGAACCTAAATCAACAGTTTATTATTGGCAGAGGAGCACATGGTATTGTGTACAAAGCCGTCATTGGTCAGCAGGTGTTTGCTGCGAAGAAGATTGAATTTGGACGGAAGAAGGAAAAGCGGCTAAGTATCATGTGCAATGAAATTGCAATCCTTGGAATGTTTAAACATCGAAATTTGATCAAATATGCAGACTACTGGTTTGGAAAGGAATATGGTTTAGTCTTATATGAGTTCATGGAAAATGGAAGCCTTTATGATATCTTGCATGAAAAGAAACCCCCACCACGTTTAACGTGGAATGTTCGATTTAAGCTAGCTGTTGGAATTGCTCAAGGACTAGCTTATCTGCATTATGATTGTGTTCCACGAATCGTGCACCGAGACATCAAACCAAAGAACATACTTGTTGATAACAATATGGAGCCTATTATAGCTGACTTTGGCACTGCTCTATGCAAGAAGTTGTTTGAGGATTCTTATAGTCATTCTAATACCAGAAAAAGGCTTTCGTCGCACGTTGTTGGCACCCCTGGCTATATTGCACCGGGTAATTAACTCTTCATACACAATTACTGTTGACTTACACACTCCTTTCATAACCAGTAGTAATTTGATTTCTAGTATGAGATGATGCCTTTATTTTCCATCATAGCTTGAAAGTGGAGTTGTGCAAGATATTATTCTCTAACATATTTGCATTCTCATCTATGACAGAGAATGCATATGATATAGTGCCGGGAAGGAAGTCAGATGTATATAGCTACGGAGTTACTTTGCTCGAGCTAATAACTAGAAAGAAATTGTTAGTTCCCTCTTTGAATAATGAGGCAGAGGAGACCCACTTAGTGACTTGGGCTAGATCTGCATTACTGGAAACAGGTGAAGTTGAGAAGATTGCTGATCCATACCTTGCAAATGCATTTCCCTATTCAGTAGTACTAGCCACACAAGTCACTGAAATGCTTTCATTGGCATTAAAATGCACAGACAAGGATCCACGAATGCGGCCGACCATGAAAAGTGTTATTCGATTTTATAATAGTAACTTGTTTAAGCAGAGGTGTGATGAGGTGGAATATGGTGATGGATTTGCAGTTAAACTGATGGGAAATGGTAAGCTTCATGTTGAAAAGATTGTAGGTGTAGCTGATCTAATTGTTCCAAAAATTGTCTATGCTAGTCCTAGTTTGATCTTCCTTCCCTCTGTCACTGGTCCAATACTTACCAAACCTTTCAACTGGTTTTTCCTCACACTTTGGGGTCAATATGGTCATCTGCAGAATTCCTTGTATTCGCAGCCCAAATCATTCTACTTTATAAACACCAATCAAACTCAGTCGGTTAAGAGTCTCACATTGGATGAAATACGACTTAAAAATGTGTTTATAAGTAGTGGACAATCATCATCATCATACAAATTGATTTTGCATTACAGAGCAAAATCAATTCGCTGAAACAATCCTAATCAGCCCCTCTCACCGTGGAAGAACAGATAGTAACTATTTATACTGAAACAAATGGTTATCTTGATTCATTAGAAATTGAACTGGTAAGGAAATTTCTCGTTGAGTTAAGGGTGTATTTGAAAACGAATAAACCTAAATTCAATGAAATAATATCTTTTACCAAGACATTCACCGGAGAAGGAGAAACCTTTTTTAAGGAAGCTATTTAGGAACAGACTGAACTTTTTTTACTTAAGTAGAGAAAAATTGATTAAAAATTTCACAACGGTATCATTTTCGTAATTTGTTTCTTCCAATATCTTTTTTGAATTTTAATTCACAATATATTTTTAGAAATATATAAATTCAAAGTATATATATATATATTGCAAATTATAAAATTGCGCACAATAGAATTAGAATCTATGCCAAAGGCTTAGATCCTATTCATTAGACAATGAACGCTTTTTTCTTTTCACTTTTTTTCCACAAAAATTTTATGAAAAGTGAAAGAAAAAAAGAATTCTATAAAATACTCTATCTAAAAATAATCATAATTCATATATTATTTTTAATATAATGATATTAAATCATTCAAATTTAATTAAATTTAATAATAATTAGTATTTATTTTATATTACTCGAATATAATGAATACAATAATAAGATATTAGAGTATTAGAGGGTAGTGGAAATAGAACCTGCACAGTTAACTTGAAAGGTTAAGGATTATATTCGATGTTTATAAATAGACGGGTTAAATACCACCTATAGTTCTTTAACTTAATTTCAGTTAACGTTTTAGTCTTTTAATTTTTTTTTTCTTCAATTTAATCCTTTATTTTAATTTTAAGTGACAATTTGATCTTAAAATATCAACAATGTTATCCTTATTTTTTTGTAAAATTTCAAAAAATTCATCAAAAATTTTAAACACAACCCATAAAATTAATTATCATCCTCAATATAATGCAAATTCATAACTTAAATCTTTAAATAAACTTATATTTTTATCTCTAACAATATCAAATAAAGAATGACAAATATGAGTTTATTTTAAGATTTGAGCTACAAATTTGATAAAGTTTATTTTATATTAAAGAATATAATTAAATTTATGAATTTTGTTTGAAAATTTTGATGAATTTTTGTAAAAAGAAGGATAATATTATTAACATTTTAAAACATAATAGATTAAATCGTCACTTAAAATTAAAATAAAAGACTAAATCAAGAAAAAAAAAAAGATAAATGACTAAAACGTTAACTGAAATTAAGTTAAAGTACTACACGTGGTATTTATCTTAAATAGACGTCTCTGATTCGAAATCAAACTTGAAACTTTTATTTTATTTAGTTTTTTCTTTTATAGAATAATTTAAGAGATAGATGAAATACATAGAAAAAATAATTCATAACATCTATCTTAGTATTTGGATATCAATACATTTGATACACCTTGATTTTTAGATTACTTTGTTCTCTATTTCTATTTGATAGAATCTTTAGGAAAAAAATAAAATTTCCGTGAGAGCTTCAAACTTATGACATGTATCCAATAAACTAAAAAAATTGTTTAATAGTTAGTTTAATTCAATCTCTCCTATATTAAATAAATAAAAATTTACATTTTATAATTTTAGAATCAATTCTAAATTGTAAACAAATTATAATAATGTATATTATTCATTGATTGGTTCGTTGAAAGGTATAAAGAATTAAATTCCTTCAAATAAGAAATAAAGTTTTTAATCGTAATATGAATCATGCAAGAGATCCCTTAACTATACCATTATTGTATATAAAAGGATCTTTTATTGAACAAATAAGTTTAACATAATTATCAAATAAGTGTTTAATTTTATGATAATAAGAGTGTTGAAGGAATTTTGACATATAGATAATCGACAAACTTACTTAATTCATAACATAAAAATTGTGCAAAAACCAATAGTTTCATTCTTTTTTTTAGATAGGTTACTCGAAAACAAAAAAGGCGTAATCAAGAATAACTTTTTGATTCTTATGATATAAGATCAAAAAATTACTTTTACTTTTGTTTGATATAATCAAATTAATAAGATTTGAATTTTTTAATGGAAATGATGAGATCGTCCGATTTTTTCTTGTCTATCCAAAAATTGTAATATAGGAATCAAGTATTCACACATGTGCCAACCAAGAATTATATCAGCCTAGAGTTCCATGTAAGCATCCACTGTTAACCACTGTTCATAATCAAATTTTGCCAACTAATCTCTAGTGTTGATATGTCATTTTAGATTCAACAAATTCGTTTCTGTACTAATGCACGCCTCTTCCTCCAAGAATTACCATTGTTTCATTTAGGAAAAACATGATGCACAACTTTTCAAGAGGATTGCTTTCAAGCTTTTGATCCATCATCCATATACACAATTAAGGAACATGAAATTGACTTTTAGTCATTTTGTCCTTCCATTCTGAACTGTAACTTTAATATATTATAATTTTTTATCTAATCAAATGAAATATTGTTGTTGTTTCGGTTAAGAGTCTTAAGTTGAGCATATAAAATTGTTTAATGTGGTATTTAAGTCACAAGATTCTTCCACCTAATATACTATTATTTTGAATTGAAGTTTCTCATGTGCATAAATTCTAATCATTAGTGTTTTTATTAAGAGATATAACATGAAAAGTAATAAGTTTTTTATTTATTATCTCTTAGATTAAATTCGAAGGTCCACAATTTAAGAAATGACTATTACAAAACAATACAGATTTTCAGTTTAATTTTTTAACAACAATTATATGTGTTTTTCTCTCCTAAAAATAAACAATGAATTAATTAGTTATTACCTACTATCTTTACAATAGTATTTACAACAGGAAAAAAAAACTTATTGAGTTACATTGACTCAAAATGTAGTTCACCTATTTAAATTTATCAAATTTAAAACACTCATCTTCTACTACATTTCATTATTTCATTGTTTGAAACAAAATTTCCTTTTCTTATTTACATTGAAACAATTTTCCTTCTAAAAATATATATTAATAAACTACATCTTATCAAGCTATATGGATCTCTTTTCTCATGTTTTGTAGTAAGCGGGAGTGATTTTGAACATTAGAATGAATTTTATTTATTTTAAATTAAATGCTATAGAGACCACAAACAATCTTTATAGTTTAGAAGAAGAATGAGAATCAAATATTCTTTTACATTGGCCAAAAATGAGTTACTATGTTTAAAAAGTCGATGAATTTGGTTTTATATTTAAAATGGTTGATAAATTTGGTTCTAACATTAAAAATCATAACTACTTTAAAAAATATAGTCTTGTTTGACTTTTGACTTTTGAATGATTGTTAAGTGAGTGTGGTTCGTAGACCACCGTAGCATACAATTTGAAAAGATGATAATTAAATTAGGTAGGAAAAATACATTTGATTTTATTTTCTTGGAAGTTTCATAGAAATTTTATCTTATAATAATAATAAGTTTACCGTACAGTTTCCTCGTCACCGCTTCAATATTGTATAGCTTAGTTTCATTTTCGTAGTAACCTCAAAGAACAAAACAACTACTTATTTAGTTAAGTGCTTCTTAATTTGTTACAACCTTTGTCTAAATGAACACAACAACTAGTTGTTCCACTAGAATTTTCACACTCTTGTTGATTATTTCTTCTTTCCTTCATGGTACTTTTACTCTTTCTTCTGATGGGTTGACTCTTTTGTCACTGTTGACACATTGGACTTTTATTCCTACTCTCATCAGCTCTACTTGGAATGCTTCTGATTCCACTCCATGTTCATGGATTGGGGTTGAATGCAACCATACCCACAATTTGATTTCCCTTAACCTCACTGGTCATGGGATTTTTGGTCAACTTGGATCAGAAATTGGAAACCTTTATCACTTGCAGACCCTTTTGTTGTTGAATAATGGTTTCTCAGGAAAAGTGCCTTTAGAGTTAAGTAATTGTAGTTTGCTTCAGTATTTAGATCTTTCTGGGAACAAATTCAGTGGAAAAATACCATATAGCTTGAAAAAGTTGCAAAATTTACAGTTTATGAGATTGTCTTCCAATCTGCTGACTGGTGAAATTCCAGATTCCTTGTTTCAAATTCCTTCCCTTGAAGAAGTGAGCCTGCATAGTAACCTTCTTAGTGGCCTTATCCCAAATAATATTGGAAACTTGACTCAATTGTTGAGGTTGTATCTGTATGATAATCAGTTGTCAGGGACTATTCCTTCATCCATTGGTAATTGCAGTAAATTAGAGGACCTTGAACTGTCTTTCAACCGTTTGAGAGGTGAAATTCCGGTAAGTATTTGGAGAATTCAAAGTCTTGTGCATATCTTGGTTCACAACAACAGTCTTTCTGGGGAACTATCTTTGGAGATCACAAAGCTCAAGTATCTGAAAAATATCTCTTTGTTTGACAATCAATTCTCAGGAGTGATACCTCAAAGCTTGGGAATCAATAGTAGCTTAGTGAAGTTGGATTGTATGAATAACAAGTTCACTGGTAATATCCCTTCAAATCTTTGCTTTGGAAAGAAATTGAGTGAACTCAATATAGGAAGCAATCAACTTCAAGGTGGCATACCTTCTGATGTAGGAAGATGTGCAACTTTGAGGAGGTTGATTCTCAGTGAAAATAGTTTAACTGGGTTTCTTCCTGATTTTGAAAGTAGTATGAACCTAAAATACATGGACTTGAGCAAGAACAATATTAGTGGATCGATTCCATCAAGTTTGGGAAATTGCACAAATATAACGTATGTAAATTTGTCATGGAACAAATTTGCAGGGATCATACCATCAGAGCTTGGAAAGCTGTTGAATCTTGAGATTTGGGATCTTGCTCACAACAAATTTGAAGGTCCTTTGCCTCATCAGCTGTCAAATTGTACTAAAATGGACCGTTTTGATGTTGGATTCAATTTTTTAAATGGTTCATTGCCGTCGAGTTTGAGAAGTTGGACGGGCATAACCACATTGATTTTAAGAGAAAATTACTTCACAGGGAGTATCCCAGGATTTTTAGCAGAATTTAGCAACCTTCGCGAGTTACAACTTGGTGGAAATTCGTTTGGAGGCAAAATTCCTCGATCAATTGGGAAATTGCATAATCTGTTTTATGGATTGAATCTGAGTGCTAATGGATTGACAGGTGAAATTCCTATAGAAATTGGGATGCTAAGACTCTTGCAAAGTCTGGACATATCCTTGAACAATTTGACAGGAAGCATCGATGCGCTTAACAGTCTTGTTTCATTAATTGAGGTAAATGTTTCTTACAATTTCTTCAATGGTTCTGTACCAACAGATCTTATGAAGTTATTGAATTCCTCACCATCATCATTCACGGGTAATCCTCTCCTATGTGCTAGTTGTTTGGATTGCATTATAACTAGTTATGTAAATGTATGTGTCACTGATCACAAAGGCATCAGTAAAGTACAAATTGTGATGATAGAACTTGGATCCTCAATATTTATTTCTGCTATGCTGGTATTAATAATTCGGATTTATCTCCGTAGAAAGGAATTGAAAAAGGCCTCTTATGTTAAGCCACGGTTTAATATCTCAACTGAAAAGGAGTGGCCTTACCTTCAAGAGCTGGTGTTGGAGGCTATGAAGAACCTAAATGATTTGCCTATTATTGGTAGTGGAGCACATGGTATTGTGTACAAAGTCATAATTGATCAAGATGTTTTTGCTTTAAAGAAGGTTGACTTTGGATGGAAGAAGGAAAAGCGGTTGAGTGTCATACACAACGAAGTTAACGTCCTTAAGAGGCTTAGGCATCGAAATTTGATCAAATGCCTAAAATGCTGGATTACAGAGGAATATGGTGCAATCTTATATCCATTCATGGAAAATGGAAGCCTTCATGATATTTTGCATGAAAAGAAACCCCCACCACGCTTAACGTGGAATGTTCGGTTTAATATAGCTGTTGGAATTGCTCAAGGACTAGCTTATCTGCATGATGATTGTGGTCCACCAATTGTGCACCGAGACATCAAACCAAAAAACATACTTGTTGACGACGATATGGAGCCTATTATAGCTGATTTTGGCACTGCTCTGTACAAGGAGCTGTTTGAGAATTCTGATAGTTATTCTAAAACCAGGAAAATGCTTT
Source organism: Cicer judaicum (assembly GCA_037974835.1). NCBI lineage: Eukaryota > Viridiplantae > Streptophyta > Magnoliopsida > Fabales > Fabaceae > Cicer > Cicer judaicum. The sequence goes on from JBBPBS010000247.1 coordinate 2,892,063, forward strand.
CGTCGCAAGTTGTTGGAACCCCTGGCTATATTGCACCAGGTAATTAACTCTTCATCCACAATAATAGTAATTTTTATTTCTAGGATGCAATGATGACTTTTTATTTACCATCATAGCTTGAAAGTGGAGTTTTGCAAGATAGTATTTGTTGAAATATGCACTCATTTAGTTCGTTATTATTAAGATATTCTCTTCCTTGTAGATATTAATTCTGATTTAATACATATTTGCATTGTCATATGTGACAGAGAATGCGTATGATATATTGCCGGGAAGAAAGTCTGATGTATATAGCTACGGAGTTGTAATGCTCGAGCTATTAACCAGAAAGAAAATGTTAGTTCCGTCTCCGAATAATGAGGCGGAGGAGATCCACATAGTATCATGGGCTAGATCTGTTTGGCTGGAAAAGGGCAAAATTGAGAAGATTGTTGATCCATACCTTGCAAATGCATTTCCAAATTCAGTAGCACTAGCCAAGCAAGTGGCTGCAGTGCTTTCATTGGCATTACAATGCACAGAGAAGGATCCACGAAAGAGGCCAACCATGAAAGGTGTTATTGGCTTTTATAATATGAACTTGTTTAAGCAGAGGTGTGATGAGGTGGAATATGGTGATGGACTTGCAGTTAAACTGATGGGAAATGGTAAGATTCATGTTGAAAAGATTGTTGGAGTAGATGATCTAGTTGTTCCAAAAATTGTCTATGCTAGTCCTAGTTTGATCTACCTTCCCTCTGTCACTGGTCCAATGCTCACCACACCTTTCAACTGGTTTTTCCTCACACGTTGGGGCCAATATAGCCATCTGCAGAATTCCTTGTATTTGCAGCCCAAATCATACTTCTCTATAAACACCAATCAAACCGAGTCTGTTAAGAGTCTCACATTGGTGGACAATCCTCATCTTACTAACCGGTTTTGTAAGGATTGGATTAGGGCAAACACCAATTCTAAGAGAGGCAATATTGTGAATAACAGTGGAAAAAATTACAAAGGTATGCGGAAAAAGAAGAGAGAGCTTCAGAAATTGATGTGGATGGATGGTGGACTAAATGTGCCAACCTAAGATTATATCAGCGTATTAGAGTGCCATGTAAGCATCCATTGTTAACCATTGTTCATTATCAAATTTTGCCAACTAATCTTCTAATCTCTAGTGTTGATATGTTATTTTAGGTTCAACAAATTTGTTTCTGTACTAATGCACCCCTCTTCCTCCCAGAATTACCTTTATTTCATTTAGGCAAAACTTGATGCACAACATTTCAAGAGGATTGCTTTCAAGCTTTTGACCCATATACACAACTTTTAGTCATTTTGTCCTTCCATTCTGAACTGTAACTTTTGCATATTATAATTTTTTATTGAATCAGATGGAATATTGCTATTGTTTCTGTTAGGAGTCCCACATTGAGTACATAAAATTGCTCGATGTTGTACCTAAGTCATGAGACTCTTCCACCCAATGGACTAGTATTTTGAGCTCTCCTTATGTGCTTAAGTCCTAACAATTGGTGCTTTCATTCAGAGTTGGGCCATGGAAAGCTTACCTATAGGCTAGATTAAGGTACTCTTAAGATCATTAGGCTGAGCTATTTGTCTTTCTCTGATATATATTGTAAGTAAAACATTTCAAGTAATTTTATATCATTTGATGTGGTTTCTGAACTTCACCTTCTTCTCAGTTAACAATCTAATTACCAAATTTATCATCCATTTATGTTGTTCTTTGGAATAAGATTGGAAAATTATTAGAAAAGAATGGTGTGAGTTCAGATTTTACAATCTTTTTGGATCTGGTATTTAACATGAAGTTGTCTTCGTTTTGTAACAAACGAAATGCAACATTGTTTAGAATAATCAATCATGAGGTATAAAACGTTCTTGTGATATCTAAGATGCATATCAAATTATAGGTACAAGTTAATGTCAAGTCTGCTACTATGTATGTCTAGATTTTTGTATGAGATGTCTTCTAAGTACCTTGTGAAGTGAGATGAAGAACATGATTGCATAGTTACTTCAAAGCATGTGTCAACATTAAATTTCTCTAAACCGGATGTAACAAAATACCCGAAAATTCCCTTCAAAATATTTTGGAAATCTTTGATATGGATTGCACATCCACTATCAAACATGTCAAACGATATTTTACAGAAAATAATAATTCTCTAACTTCAGTTTACGTATAAGAGAAAAGAAAAAATATTCACAATTTTGATTTTGACATACTTTTGGATTGGAATTGTGTTATCTATATAGAGCAACTCATACAACTTGAGGAAGAGAAATAACTATTAACAAACAGTTGTATTCTTTCAAGAGTTGATTCAAATGAAAAGATGTATTACTTTATGATTAAACACATTCAATCACATAAAAACACACAATTAGTATTAATTTGAATTTAAATCGATGAAGAGACACACCTTTGTCATAGCTCTTTTCTTGGTGTTCTAGGATTTCCATTATTTTAGAAATCTCTCATATCTTAAAAGGAGTGTATACATATAAATAGCTATAGATTAAAAGAAACAGTTGGAATCCCAAAAGTAAGTTGAGTATAATTGAAGGTTTTCATAACCGAAAAATACTGTCAAAATTGCTGTTTTCTTGCTCTAATTTATCAAATTGGTACTCTAAATCTATTAATAATATAGGATTTTATATAATAACATAATATTTTGTAGAATTACATGCTGAAATTTGTGTTATTAATTTCTGAAACATGGAAATAGGTAATTTCAAAAATTCTGTAAGGAATATTCTTTTTTTTAATATCTTTGAAGCCTAAATAAAGATAAAAGAGGTTCATAAACATGCATCCAAGACATTCATGTAAAAGAAAATAAGAGTTTTTTTTACCTCTTAGATTAATTTCGAAGGTTTCCAATTTGTAAAGTCACTATTAGAAAGAAACAACTACATGTATTTTTAGTGTCAATTTTTTAAATTTAGAACAACAATTACATGTATTTTTTTCTATTGTCTTTTCTGTCGTTAGATATATAATTGATATACTTAATACCTTATCACCGACTGTTGCCTCGCTGCATATGCTCTCCAACATCTGCTGCAACAGGAAAAAAAACAAACAAAACTCACATTGACAAAATAGTAGTTCACTTCTTTAAATTACATCCCATCAAACTATGTGGACCTCTTTAATAAATAATAAAATGTATTTAGAATTTCCACGTCAAAACCAACAAAATTTTCTTTATAAAATGAAAACCAAATAATTTATCCTTATCTATCTATTCACTATAATAAAAAAAATCACAATAATCTAATTTTGCATTGAAATACTAAAATATTTGCAAAACAATCAACGATGATAATAGTTTTATAATTAAATAATTTTTACAAAAATATTTTCTATTTATTATTTGTGTTAAAATATAAAAAAAAAAATTAGTAAAAAAAATAAATAAATATGAATTTCTTTCTTTCATTCATTTTATTTTATATTTTATTTGAAACGTTGAAATGCTTCTTTTCTTACTACAACTACTACTTAGTAGCCTAATTGTAGCTATATAAACATAAGAAAAGAGAAAAACAACGTCAGGAAGAGAATTTTCGCGTTCACTCTTATTCGTTTCATTGATTTTAAAGGTTCGTTACCGAAATCCCTAATCCTCTTTGGCTCTATCAATTAAGATATTCAGTTACTTCACTTAACGTGTTTGATAAAATGCCTCAGATACATAATTTTTATGTGAAAACGACGTCGTTTCGTTTGTTTCTGTTATTTTCTGCTCTCATTCACACCATCTTCCGTCACCGCCGCCGCACTCGTTTCTCCTTATAAGTAGGGTTTTCTGAGTTATGATTCTGATTTATGCAATTCAATTAAACTTCTTGTAGATGTGAAGATTCTTAAATGTTAATTACTTTTATAATTGGTGTCAGTTTCACGGAACCTATTTGAGTGTATTTCGGGAAAAAAAATAAGGGTGAAGCTAGCAAATGTGTTTTTTTTTTTTATAATTATTCACAATGTCAAAAAGATGTTTGATTAATTTAGAGGGAGAAGACATTCACTATAGAAGAACACAACCTCCTCAAATTTTCTTAGTGTTTCACTCATTCATCATTTGAATCTTCTACTTTTTCAATTATGATTTGTTTTCCCTTCATTTATTTATTCCCCTCCTACTGGCTTGGATGAAGCTTCTAGTTTATAGTTTAAACCCTTTTGCTGAAATGCATAATCGGAAAATGGAAAATGTAAAACGAATGCTGTTGCAGTTCTTATTTGTGTTTCTGTTTATGCTTCTGATTTTGTTTTGCAATTCAGTTCTAGTTGAAAGCTTATTTTGTTTTATTACTTTTAATTTACACTTCTAAAATTTCTGTGATTCTTTTTGGGCATTTTTTAAGGTATGGTATGAATTTTTGTTACAGCTTTATTTTAAGTATGAAATATCCATGCTATGACTTTTTTGGATTTTTTTAATGGAGACTGGGTCATGTGGTTCACCTACTGGTTCGACCATTAGATTGGTCCGATTTCGATATCATTTTAAGCAAACATGTTCATAGTTAGGGATATTTATGATTTTCTTTTTAATGGGAATTGTGATTGCAGGGTAGAAAGTACCAGAAAAGAATATGAATAAGGATAAGATATTCAAGTTGGCAAAGGGGTTCCGAGGGAGGGCAAAGAATTGCATTAGGATAGCAAGGGAGAGGGTGGAGAAGGCGTTGCAATATTCCTACAGAGACCGCCGTACCAAAAAGAGGGACATGCGTTCCCTTTGGATCCAACGGATTAATGCTGGCACCCGCGTTCATGGTGTATGTCTTCACATTCCATTTCTCTTTTTACTAACTCATTATCTTTTACACTCCCATTCAACGCTTAGAAGGAAAATTAAATTGTTAAGTGAACATGTATCTGGATACTGAAATGACCATGGATTGCATACTGCATGTGTGAATGATAGTTTCTATCCTCGAACATACTAATATTTGGTGAAGCTGTATCTAGAATGTGTAAATTTTTCTTTCGTGTTAATACCTCCATTGCTCCTTTTATTTTTGAGTTATATGCAGATGGTTGTATTCTTCTCCATTTTCTGTGATTGTGAGTGTTTCTAATCTTCTGGTCTTTCCTATGATAATTAATTATATTTTGCTTTTATTTGCCAGGTCAATTATGGAAACTTCATGCATGGGCTGATGAAGGAGAATATTCAACTCAACAGAAAGGTTTTGTCAGAGATATCTATGCATGAACCCTATAGTTTCAAGTCACTGGTAGACATATCACGAAATGCATTTCCTGGAAACAAGAATGTGGTTGTTCCTCCAAGAAAGGTTGCCCTTTAGAGCATTTGCCAATTAAGCAAACATTTAGAGGTAGTTTATATCAGAATGGTTAAGTATCTTTGAGAATTTCTGGTTCAGCACACCTGATGATGATTCGTTTTGTATGCCTATGATTCATAGTCTGGTTTTCCTTTCACTTGCTTCAATATCAGTAATCAGTAATATTGTACGATTAGAAACATGAAGCTTAGTTATGATCGGATATGTGGAACATTTACTGCCATTAGGCTCCATCATAAAATAGATTTCTTTTAACATTTACAAAATTTTTACTTTTTTCTGAGCAAAAAAGCTAAATGTCTATGTTAGGACTTAGGAGAGTTGGTAACGTGACTCTCTCCAGAAAAAAATCCAAGTATGATTCTAGGAGTCACTAATTTAAGACAGTCCAACACTGTCTCGTTGTGGGTCTCAAAGACTTAGGGGATACCCTAGGACTGTCCTTCCTGTGAATTAGAAGAAAAACTACATGTTGAAATTGGGAAGATCAGAATGAAAACTCATTTGCAGGTGGAACCATATGTATCTCCTGTCCTGAATCTTACTGAACTGTACCTTGAGTGTGGTAAAAGGGAAACCACGAAAAGCTATTCTTGGATAACCTTGTTTCAAACGTTCCTTAGCAACTATTCAATATTCTTAAATTATCCAAAACGATTAGAATATCAAATTTAAAAAAATGAAGTGACATAGACAACACACCAAAGTAAATTTGACATGCCTTTCTATGTTGTCTATCGATCAAAATTCACTGCAGTTAGACTTTCTCTTGTCCGTGAATTTGTAAATGAAGGTGACTCCTTGTTTTTTAATTTTAGTTTGAATTATGTCTTCCCTCTCCTTTTCTTAATTGTTTTTTCCGGATTATCTGCATTCATTTCATTCCACTTCGCATTTTTATTTTATTTTTCTGAACATGTAAATCAAGGATTGTGATGGAGTAATTGACACATCCAATGGATCATTCATGTATGACTAATGACTGCCCAAGTAGGGACTGCAATGTATTCTGGTTCTCTTTCATGATCTATACATCAAAACTCATTTGAAAAGGAAAGCATGGCCAAAAAAAACTATAACCAGCTAAATTGAATTGTTGAAACTAAATAGTTTAAATCAATTTTCATACTGAGTTGTTTCTTTTTCTTTGTCTTTGAATTGATCTGGCCTATAATTAAAACATAAATATGCCATAAGAGCATTCAGACGAGATGGACATCACTATAACCATTTCATTAATGAATATTAATCATAAAACATCACTTGATATCTATAAATGTTGACCAAAACTACTTGGTATAAATAATGAGAAAAATATAAGAAAAGTTCGGCATGCCAATGTTACATGAAGTTCCAACATAAAAGAATCCACTCCATATCCAGCTTGTCCTTTTCGTTTTTGCGAAAGCTACCCTGCCAAGCTACCCTGCGTCTTATTGTAAATATACATAAAAATAATTTCAATTCACTATTATTATGTGAAGTTGTAAGCTCCACTTATTCTTCCCACCAAAAGTTAAAACTACTATTCTGTAATTTCAAGGATAATAAGCACTTTTACACCTTGTTCATCTTCCATTTCAAGTATCTTTCTACAATGTCTAGTCCACTGAGTTCCTTCACCACAGGCATGGTTGCAGGGACCCCCAACAGAAATGTTGAATCAGGTCCTTCCTCGTTGCTCCATGAAAGAAGTTGCTTCCTTGCTTCTTTGATAGCGGCTCTTGTGGCACAGTGAACTGAAGCAGCTAGAAGTAGAGGCGGCTCGCCAGAAGCTGCAACACAAATTTCATTTCATTTTTCAATTAAGAAGCTTTCTCAACTCCATTAACTAAATAAAATAGCATGAGCTGCAACATGCTTATGAGTTTACAACCAACAATCCATTTCCCATGTGCATAATATCTACCTTTGATTTGTTAATCAATGGTTGAATGAGTGCTAATACTCACTTTACACTCTAAATGAATTGCTCATTTTAGAGGAGTCGGATCCTCATAAAAGACTGATATGAAGGCATAAGCTAATACACAGACAGAGTTTAAAGAACTCCTTGATCCATACCCTTTGAGGAAAGCACGCGCTGCTGGTGGTGCCCACTGTTGAGAATTTCAACATTAAACTGTTGAGGGATAGTGTCTACTGTTGGGATTTTGTAGTTCCATGTGCCATTTGCCAACACCAAACCATCAAGGTCTGTTTCATATTCTTCAAGCATGAAGAACCCCAATCCCTGGACAAAAGCTCCTTCAATCTGCAGGAGGGTATCATATTGTTATTTGCTGATTCAGGAGAACAAACCAAATCAGTCCACCCTTGTGCATTTACCTTAAAATGGTATCACATTGTTTGGTTTGCAAGGGGAAAGGAGAGAAAATAAATCTAATCTACTATTATATCATTATAAGCTTATTGTTTTAATAGTAAATATTTTATAATTGCATTACAAATTGATGTCCTTTTCCAACTAAGGTTATAATTGGAAAAAAGTTATAAATTAGACCTTAGATTTCTAAAACATCAATAATTTTGAAACAAAAATAGAAGCAAATATGCAGTTAGCATACCTGTCCTAAATCCACAGCAGGGTTGAGACTCTGTCCACAATCATAGATAATATCTGTTTGAAGAAATCTGGTTTCTCCAGTCAGAAGATCTATTTCCACCTGAGAGATAATTTCAATTATTTAGAACAATATATAGTAACTTGGCTCAATTACTTCAGTAATAAGGCTCGTGTGACAATATAAGTATTGACATTCAGTAGCAAGAGTTTTCAATGATCTTATACAATTAAGGTTTGAAATTTATTCCACAAAAAAAGTATGAGATGTGCATAAGAAAACACCTTACCTCACTTACTGCAGCGCCATAATTAAGGTACATCATCGAGTCATTGCTAGGTGTGTAATATGAAGATGCTGATAAGTTTACAGACTGTGTGTATGCCTGTAGATTGATAAATAGTCAGCAACATAAAATTAAGTATGTTTGCTTGATGGTTAATAAATAAATAGTTTTTCCATATGGATCACCATGAGAGAAAACAGATAAAGTACCACTTCTATTCATATTTGAAATTAAGCTATATTACTTTATAGTAGTGTAGGTACCTGAAGAATAAGATTCTCCCAGTTGATAGAGCCCATTTCTTCCTGCAGCTTTTCCTTGAGAGGTTTTAACCTCTCAACCAAGATGTTGCAGCTAAGTCTAACTGCTTCACAGGATGACTCTGATGTGGTGCTCCCAGCAGTGAACCCTCCTTGAATCAAGCTTACCGTATCAGCTTGTACAACCCTTACTTTATCCAAGAGACTTTCACTTCCATCACATTCAATTGTACCAAGGGCAAATGCAGCCATCTGTTTCACTTTTGTCCACAGACCCTGACCCAATTCAATTCCTCCAACTTCAACAACAACAGACCCATCTGATAAAATACTTACTTTTCCCGGAGTTGACCTTAGCGTTAGTTGAAACACAACTGGTACTCGAGAAATTCCCCTTTTTCTCCAAATACTACTTCTGTTGAACTCTTTCACCATTTCGCTTCTCTGTTCATAATTTGCAGAAATTGATAACTTACTCCATATTGAAGGCAAGGTATACTCAAAAGGTTCACCACAACAATGCTCATAGAATAACTGAAGACTTTTGTGTGTGTGAAGATTAACACTTCTGACAGAATCTACATCCATTGAAAGTGTAGCTGAAACATTTTCTATAACAGCTTCGGCAATAAATGATCCCTGCAGTTCCCCAGGGCCCCTCATTGCAGATCTACTGGGAAGATTTGTTCTGCATACCTTTATATCAAAAGATAGCGCACCCCAGTCATATTTTTTTAGTGCGCTGACTATGTTATGTGGCATTGCTGAACTTATATCTACATATATACCAGCATCGACCAATATCTGAAGCTCTAATGCAGTAATTTTCCCGTCATTCTTAAACCCAACACTGTATGTTATCTTCATGGGGTGCCTTCCCCCAGCCATTATCATATCGGTCTTTCGATTTAGATACATCCTGACAGGACGACATAATTTCTGTGCTGCTACTGCACATGATGCAGCAGTCTGCAATATATGGTTGTCAGTACTTTGTTTATGTTATGTACATATATCTAACTATATGTTCATAGTTTGCATGTACAATTTCAACTAATAAATAATTTCTGTGATCTCACAGTAGAAGGTAGAAAATGGGAAAGGGTAAAGCACCAAATATTTGGAACAATTAGGAAATGAAGATGAAGAAAGTACAAAAACATTTTATGCTAATTCAAATCTTAGCTTGGGCAGTTTAGTATCATGCAAAGCACAATGAAGCTTGCATTTATAGCTGAGTACTGAAAAGAAGCTATTGATATCCACTACTAAATGAGAATCTTCACTGATGAATATGAAAGACTTACTAAGCTTACTTTCACAACCACCCATGTGACTTTGTGAAAAACCTCCACACAAATTTTTTTTATATATATATATTTCTATTATATTCAAATTCAAATGGGTATCTTTAAGTTTCATTTTCTTCACTATCTTCTAATATCAGTGACTTCTCCAAATTACAAAAAATCCAGGAGTTATGTCTACACACTGCAATATTTATTAGTTAATGGTACTTTAAAAGTGAAAAATGTTTAAAAAAAACAAAATTAAAACTAATACACAATTTGATACTTACAGCTATTGATTTTATGGCCTTTCCTCCAAAACCTCCTCCGACCCTTCTTGTAATAACTCGAACTTTACTTTCAGGAATACCAAGGCATCTTGCTATAGTAGAATGAGTATACTCAGGGCATTGGCTTGAAGAGTAAACCGTAATGCAATTGTCTTCATCTGGCACAGCAAGTGCAGTCTGTGTCTCCATATAAAAATAGTATTGAGACCCAAGTTTCATCTGGATTTCGCATTGAATTGAATAGATGACAGTGAATAAGTTTGACCAATACATATAAAAATTTCAACATTAATCATACAGCAGCAAACTTAGACATCCCATCAGAAACAAAGAGAACATTAAAAATACTCCATGTACCTCTGCAGAAAGAATCTTGTGATCAGCTTCAGCCATTCCTTTTGATATATCACCAATATGTTTTGGGTAGAGAAAAGGAGGAACTTCAAAAAAGCTTGATCTTTTAACAGCATCTTCAACAGATAGAATAGGCGGTTCAAGATTTTCAATATCGTAATCGACAATGGTTGAGTTTGCTGCAATATCTGCAAGTTTCTGACTATCTGCAACCTAAAAAGCTACTGGTGACTAATATGGTACGACACATCATTCTCCAAAGATATCATAAGTATTCTCATAAAATTTTGGATCAGAAAAATGAGGGATTTAAGAACTTACCACAACGGCCAGACGTTCGCCAATACATCTGGCTATCTCTTCAGCAAATAAAGGTTCTGTGCCAAATATACTCTTGGATCCAATGTTTTCCCCACCACTGGGAATGTCTTTACTTGAAATGATATCTTTCACTCCATCCAGCTGCAAATCAGGGCTGAGTTTTATACTCCTTACCCTTGCTAAAGGTTTTGAACTATATATATATGCTCCATGTAGGCAATTTGACGGTGAAGGAATGTCATCCACATACACAGCCTCACCTGTACAGGATCCATTCATGAATATTTGATACTTGACAGGAATTAATACAATTATTTATGAAAAGTCATAATTGACAAGAACCAAATCAGAATAAAATAAGTGCCGAGGCTCATCCTCTAGTACCAGGTTCTATCATGTAAATATTTAAGCTGACTACTTTGAAAAATCAATAGAAATTAAATTAAATAAAGAAAATAAATAAAATCTAGAAATCATTCGATAAATTAAATTCAAATCTAGATGACACAACACAAACCTGAAGCTTGTAGTGCAGCACCCGATTTAACGATTGGCTCACCAATGGGGTAATACTCATTTCCTGCTTCAAGGATTTGGTTCCCAGATGACAGTAAAGTTGCAATTTTGTTATGATGAACCTGCTTCTGATTCTCCTTTAATTCAAAATCCTTCTCAAAAGGAAAATTAGAATATCCATTTAAGTGAAAGTTGGTTACTCTGGCAGAACTTTCAATCAGAGGGTTAAAGAACTGAAAAATAAAGCCAGCTGCCAAACTTGAACGGTAAGCTGTTTTTGTGTTTTCATCTTTAGGTACAATAGTAGCTTTGAGCAAGTTGACAGCTTCATGCAGAATGCTAACACTTAGCATCTTTCCAGTAAAAAACTCCTCAACAGTTTTGGCTCTGATTGCATGCTTATTCCCATAAGCACCAAAAGACAGCCTACATGCATCTATCCTGGATCCACCAGAATCGTCGCTTGGAGACACCTCAACAAGGAAAGCAGCATTTAAGTGTGGAAGCACGTTTCCAAGTGGTCTAGGAGAAGCTCGGTAAGTTTCAAAGTGGAATCTATTTCTTTGTTCTGAAGATGTACTTTTAATAGTTTCCAAACTTGGAATTTTAATGCTTAAAAGTACACTTTCAGAACTTAATGGTGGTCTTTCCAGAAATTCCTCCAATGTCAGCCACTCAAATTGTGTGCCACTCATTATATGAACCAATGAATCCACGGCAAGAAGTATTGTAGCAATATCAGAGGGAAAGTTGTTCTTTTGTGCAATAACTAAATTTCCACCTACACTAGCTGTGTTCCGAATAAACCCTGAGGCAACTTTTCCCATATGGTCAGCAATCTTTTCAAGTATCATTGCAAAATCTGAAAGATAGTCACCTCTGCTTTCTGCCTTTAGAGCTTCAATAGCTTTAGATATTGGCACTGCTGCCCCAATTTCAATCCCCGTTCTATCCTTTCTGATATGTGAGAGCTCATCAAGGCCACTTAGATCAATATACATATCATAGACTTTTTTATCTTTGTAATATCCCACACTTGTATTACTAACAACAAGTTTCATCCTGGTTTCATTGGCATGGTTTAATTCCAATAAGCTTTGAAGCTCCTTTAAACTAGTAGGTTTATGCCAACTGTGTTTCTCAGAAACTATGCACAAATCATGTTTCATTTCCTTCAAAAACAAAGGAAATTTGATATTCTTGTGATGGTGGTCATATTGAGGTAACCTACTAAGCTTTAAGTCCTTGGTCTCTCCTTTTGTCCAGAAAGAGTTGAATCCCAAATCCTCCATATCAACATCAACTGCAAAACTTTTGCAGGCATCGGCAATGGGTCGATAACCAGTGCAGCGACAAAGGTTCCCAGCGATAGCCTTTTCAGCCTCAGAAACGGTGACTTTTGAGAAACCAGAAGGTGGCTCTGGACGATTAGTCTTCTCCGCATTAACCAGAGTCCCAAATAGTGAAATACACATTCCAGGAGTACAAAAGCCACATTGAGAAGCATGGAATCCTGCAAATCTTTCATGAATTGGATGGAATCCTTGTCTGCTATTTCCAATGCCTTCACTTGTTGTTATTGAACATCCATGTATGCTACAGAGAAGAGTGAGACAAGAGCTTGCGGTAAAATCATCAACTCTGTCAAGAAAAGGATCATATTTGGAGATTAAAACTACACAAGCACCACAACCACCTGCAACCAACAATGCCAAAGCATGAAGTTCTAAGATGGAAAAAAATCGAAAACTATTTTGTATTACTTTTAGAATGTTAACACTTTCTTTGTCTTCATTTTCATGACAAAACCATCAGCAAAACAAAAATAGTGCTAATGATAAGAGATTATTATTTTTTCCGCAAATATTGTAAAAAAGTGCTACTTCTTCATCATGAAAATATGAACAAGAAAATTATTGATATAGCTGAAGGATAGTAGGAACCAGTATAGGCTTGTTTGTCTTTAGGCCCTAGATTATGTAATCTAATTAATTGTCAAATCATTGAAAATGTTTGATTTTAATCGTAATTACTTCTAAAATCACACATATGATTGATTGTAATTCGTTGACAGAATAATTTTTTTTAATAGTGACAGTGTACAAAATTAAACTCTTCAATCATCTTTGCTTTGAATGTGTCTCCTCTAACATGAGTAGTGGCACTTTAGAGGACAAAGTGCAGACTATAACTGTTAGCTTGTCAACAAACAATCAAAACATAAAACATGTATCACAAATTATGAAATCCTTAAATTCTCAACACTCATTTTACAATTAAACAGTTATAATAACCCTAGTGTATTAACACTTTAAAATGCACCACCCACTTTACAGAAACTAAATTCCTCAACTTATTAGGATTCTAATAAAAAGTGTACTAATTCATTGGATCTAGAAATGAAAAATAATTCCAACAAAAACTCATTCACAGAACGACATGTAACAACTTAACTATGAAATGGAAAATGTGGTTCTTGAACCCATAGCTGTTGCACCCGAGATCAGCATGTTACAAAATATGCAAGTCCCACGACACCACCATGATATCACGTATCAGAGCTCATCATAACATAATCAAAGATAAGCTTAACAAACCACAGCGAGTTACCTGGCTTAGGCACCAGGTAACACACACGAATTCTCACTTAGAAAATAAATCCTGCTTTTCTCCACCTTACTTTGGCATCAGAGTGTTTTGCAGGTACACCCCCTCTCACATCAGAGAGAGAGAGCATTGGGGCTGAAAGATTGAAGATATCAATCATCATTCAAGTACAATCCACATTAACCATATTGAAAATTTGAAACATAAAGAAAATATACTTCACATTAAAATCAGTATATTACAATCATTTAAACTTTTTAAAACAAAAAAGTCAAACATAGAGAAAAAATCAACAATTACGTCAATATCAAACTTATTGAAATTAAATAAAAAAAAAATATCAATTCAAAATCCAAAACAAGCAGAAGTATCTCCCTAACATAAATTAATTAGTTAATTAATGAAACAATTAAATGAAATCAACAGATAAGTATGAAATAATAATAATATACCTTCACCACAACCAAGCTTGACACTTTTGAAGCGAGTTTGAGAACGCAAGAACTCAAGCAAAGTTGTTGATGGATGAACGTTGCATAGCTCAAACCTCTCACCATTAACGCAGAAAACCAAACTAGTTTGATTCTTCTCACTGTTCTTCAAATCCATAGTAAGTGAATTTAGTTTTGAGAAAATGCAACTTAAAATGTATCTACATTTATTACTTTAATATAGTGGAGTATTTATATTCGGTTATTCCGTAACCGCTTTATAATTAGGAGAAAGTGATTAAGCTTGAAACAGTGGAAGTGAAATGAATTAGGTGATTTGATACAAAAAAGTGCTTCCCGCCGCCTCAATCTAGTGTTTAGTTACGAACCATGTGTTTGTATACTCTAGACTACATAATAATGTTATTTGCGTTTGTTATTTTCAAACATTTATTCTAATAATTGTTGACCAAAAATATACATTTATTCTAATAATTGTTGACCAAAAAAATACATTTATTGTAACGATGACTATATAAGTTCAGAAAACTATTTTGTTTTTGTTTTATAAAAAGAATTATTTAGTCAGGTTTTAGAATTTTTATTTTATTTTATATAAATGTGATATTGTTTGTGTTTGATTTCTGTCTACAAATTATTGTCTCCTTCATTTTTTTATTCAAGAAAAGAATTATGTTTATTTTTTATAGTTTTAAAAATTCAATACAACATTAATTCAATACAATATTCTTAATTATTTTCTCTATTTTATAATATACATAAAAATTGAGTTAGAAAAAATAAATATATTTAATTTAAAATTTAGACCACTTACATTTACTTTATTTGACTTTTTTTTATTTATATTATAAAACAATTAAAAATATTTATTATAGGATGAAATATGTATAATCGAACAATAAATAGTGGCAAAGATTCTTGGAGATATAGGTGGTCACTACCATCCTATAGTCTCCAGTAATTAAAAAAAGTATATAAAAGATAATGTGTGGATTGTGAGTTTTATCATAGATATAAAAATCAACTGAAATAATTTGATAAGTTCAAAAATTTAATTAAAATTAATCAAATTAGTTTCTTTTTTTTTTTTAAGGATTCAAGTCATAATTTTAAACAAATTAAATAAATTCAATTTGAGTATAATTTCATATAATTTAAAATAAATCATTTAATATTCAAACTAAATCATTATCTTTTATCCATGTTATATTAATATTAATATTTTAAAAGTGTGTTGTGTTTAAATTTTTTTTCTCTATAATTATATATTATTTTAACTAACAAATATTCTAGTTAGCCTTAGTTTTATTAGTTAATTATTTTATATTAATTAATTTTTATTTAATTGACTATATAAATTTTTATACTCTTTAATATAATTCATTCTTTCAATTATCAATAATATTTAATTTACTTTGTATAATTTATCTCTTATCAATTATTTTTTTTTAGTTAATAAACGTGTTTTATTAATATACAAATTTTAACTTGTTTTATTATCATAATTCTCTTTAATAAATGTTAAGGGTTTGACTGATAATATATTTTTTAAAATTTATAATTTAAAATACTTATATACAATACAATATTTTATTTTTTATTTATTCATTAAATTCTAAAAATTTGGTCACTTTAATATTTATATTCAAAGTTCATTATATACAATACAATTTGGTTTTGTAAGATAAATTAAATTTATATTTTTAAAAGTTTTCTATTTTTGATACAAGAAAAAGTGAGAACTAAGCACCCTAATTGAGTTGAAGGTTTGCTCACCATTGTAGTAGATAATATTAATTGTTAACACATTGTACATGAAACAATTAGTTTGCTTCTTTAGAAACATTGTGCTCAATAATATGCTTGAAGAACTCATTTGTAGTGGATCCTAGTCAAAACATATTGTCCAAAAATTGAGTGTGTTTCCATAAAATTTTACTCTTATACTATACTCATATAGTTGGTCTCCATTCCTCACAATTAACAAAATCTTATTTGACCCCTTTTTAATTTTAGTGACTTTTTTTATAAACATTTTTTGAATTTTCAGGAAATTAAAAATTTTGAATTCTGAAATTTAAATTTAATCAAGAGTAAATTGACTTTTTGATAATTTATTTTTCAAATTTTAAAATATAGCCAGTGACTAAACCACAGTTCAAACACGACTAAACTTTTTTTAATTTTTTTTCCCTAAACTTTGGGAGTTTTGTTTGTGTTTTTTATTTTATTTTTAATTTGAAACAGAATTAAGTTAATTCAAATTGTCATTGAATTAGTAACGATTATCCACACACTTATAAGTGTAAGAATCAAATGACCTGAAAATGCAATTCCAACCAATTAAATTTGTTTGGTTTTTTCATTTTCGAATTTAATTCAAATTAAATCTAAAATATATTGGTTCAGATATCTTTTATATTTTATTAATGTTTTTTTTTTATTTCACTTATATTAGTGGTCTTCATCTTTATAAAATATGGTGTGTTCTTATATTTTTTAATCGTATTGTATGATATTTTTCATTGTAGTTTATATAATTAATTATTTTGATGGAATACAATATCTATAGTGTTTTATAAAAAAAATATTGTTTTTAGATTTTTAAAAATAAATTTTTAAAATTTTCAACTCACTTCAACTGAATCAAACTAATCCATTTTTCATAGTATGATTTGTTTCGAATTTTATTAAAAAAAGTTATATAAATAAAAATAAATCAAATAAAACAAAATGCAGATGAAATTAATTATTTTATATTGATTCAAATTTTTATAAAAAAAATAATCGAATATTTATGTCCATGTATCCTATAGCAAAAACTCACAAAAGAATAACTTATCTCTAAAGCAGAGACAATCCTTTAATTTTATTTTTTGAAGAAGACAAAATTTTAATAATCACCTTAACTTAGCATAAGATATATCAAAAAATAGGAAACAAAGATAAAAAACATATTACATTATATACATTGCAAAAACCCTACCTCTCACAAGAGTTCAACTCAACTCTTAAACCCTACCAACCCCTCAAACTCATTTCAAACAAGTCCCAAGATTTGTCCACCACGTTCCAAATTCAATATTAATTTAATATAAATTAAGACTAAAAATCGTAAAAATAATTATATGATGTATTAGTTTACTTAGTAATTTAATATAAATAATAAATTTTATTAATTTAACCATCAAATTATTTTTTATTGAGTATATTAAATCCATGTATTTTTATAAAAATTTAAAATTATTTAATATTTTATTAAATAATTTAAAATAAATATATAATAAGTTTTTAAAAGATATAAATAAATATGAATAACTATATTACATAATAAATTTTAATTTTATATAAAATTTGTTGTGTTTAATCATTTATATATTAAGTACATCAATACATATAACTCAATGTTATTTTTTATAATTATATTATAAGTAGAAGTATTCACCACTATAATAATAATGATTAACTTCTATGAAAAATCTCATTGGATAGACAAAGTAGATTCCTTCATCTTAAGTGCTGAATTTTCATTTCAACTAAATTTTATCTATATACATGCAACACTTCAAAATTAAACTACTTGAGGGAACCGACTCCTTTATCACTAACCGCCACCCATTGTTAGGTTACTTGGTTATAATTATTTTAGCTTAATTGGAGTTTTCGTCCCTCTATTTTAACTGAATCGTGAAAGTAGTCCTCTTATTTTGTTTCTTCTCAGTTTTGGTCCCCCAAACAGAATTTTGGTCCAAAACTTCATAAAATTTCATTTTTTTTTACATTTATTTAAATCATATCATGCCTCAAATCTCATTTTTAATAATTGTACCTGATATATATGATCATAAATGATGTAATACGGTTTTAAAAAATGAAATTTAATCAAATTTTAAACCAAAATTTTGTCTGGAGAAAATAAAATGTGGGAACTACTTTCGTGATTTAGCTAAAATAGAGAGACCAAAACTGCAATAAAGCCAATTATTTTTTTAAGTCAAACTTCGTTATAATTCTATATTATAAAGCATTGTTTATTTTTCTTTTAATATATGCAATCACCATTTAATGGCCTAGACAACGATCTCATCAAGAATTAAGAGTGGTGTACACATTTTTTTTATTTTAAATGAAAATTAAACCAATCAAATTTTAATAGAATGAACAAATATGCAATGATCTTGATGGATGTGTTTAATTGTATTTTATTTATTATAAAAATAAAATATATAGTCAAATCAGTCAAAGACGTGCAACTTTTTACTAATCAAAATCAAATTAAGTACTCATTGAGTTTATAACATTTTCACACACCGACACACGTATAAAGATTATCATATCTCCCTTTTTTATACTGAAATTATACTTTTGTTCACTTATAGGCTAATTAAAATAAGTCACTAAATAAACTAAACATAATGGGAATAAGATAATTGATAACACGAAACAAATATAATGAATTTGTTTTCAAGTTAACAAAGATAAACACAAATCTTTCTCCTTTCCTTGCACGTAGATGATGAGCAACAAGCAACACCCTTGCACTTTTGTTCTTTAAGTTTGTCACTCAATCTTCTAATTTTGGTATTAAAAGTATCATATTAAAAGCATACACACACGCATATATATAGAGAAGATGAGAAGGTTTATAATATTTTTCTAAAAGAGATATCAAGCTAATAGCGACAAATGAAGAATCGTGGTGGACACAATTCCATTCCAACGGATTTGGAAGAATAAGGGTTGAGTTTTTTTTTTTTTTTTAAAGAGGTTAATGTCAAAACTCATACAAATTAAAAACAAAAACAATTGTGGCCAACCCACCAAATGTTTGAGAATTCTAACATGTACCTTTACACATAATCCTCTCACTTTTTCGATCAACATAAAAATACAATTTTGTCTTTTAAATTATATTTAATTTTGTTTACCATTCATCTTTTACCTCCTCTTTCGAAACGATTTTATCATACCTTTCGAAAGTTTTTTATTTAAAAAGTTTCTTATTTTGAAAATTTTATATTTTGAAAGTTTTCAATTATAACTCATTGTTCTTATTTCGAAAATTTTCTATTATATTGCATTTTTCTTATTTCGAACAACTTTTGAAAATTCTGGAATTTTTCATTTCGTAAAGTTTCATAAATTCTAGAAATTTGTATTTTTAAAGTTTCAAAAAATTTTAAAAATTGCTATTTTTAAAGTTTCGAATTGTTCGAAACTTTTAAAAATCTTGAAATTTTATGTTTTTCTGAACTTTAAAATTTTCGAGATTGCACTATTTTTTATTTTGAATGTTTGAACAGTTTCAAAGGTTAATATATTTTTTTTCTTCTAAACTTTCGAAATTGGAGGTAAAAAAATGATAAGATAAAAATTTTGAAGGTTCTATATATGATTAAAAAAATAATATTATATTTTCACTTTGATATAAGAGTGAGAAGTTTAAGTGTTAGGTGCAAAGTAAAAATCCCCAAATATTTTTATTACTTGTGAACTATATGAGTTGTAATTACAAAACATTATCATTTCACATGGTAGAGAATAAGAGAAGTGAATATTAGTATTTTTATAGAATATGATGGGATAGAGATCAAATACTATAATATTCTGCCAAGACTTTATTGATTGGCATTTTGAATAAAAAATGCTATAGATTTTAGAATCTCTATTTTAGAGATATTATTATAGATGAACTATGAGAAAATATTTACCTATCAACTTTGCTGCAAAATAATATTTTGTGAGTAATATTGATAATTTAATAAAGAAAACATCTTAGATATAATATTGTATAATGAAAATAGACCAAAAATTCATTATTTTACAATGAAAACTGAAATCAATTTGTTTTACAGAAATTATGTTTTTGGTCTATGTAATTTATATTCTTTTTTGCATTTAGCCACTCTAATTATGTTAGTTTTTCTTTCCATCCCTCTCATGTGGTAGACGTCTATAGAACATTAATATAACACTGATGATATATTAATTTGATTTCATATGACGCCAAAATACAATGTAACATGGCGCATGTTAGATCATCTAGAATTAGTAGATGACATGAGAATTTTAAACTACAAAGACATAATTTAAAGTTTTTTTTAAATAACTAAAACCAATTCTTAAATGCCATGAACCAAAAACATAAATAAATCTTATAATATTTTGCAAGGTTCATCAAGGACTTCTTCACCTTGTTCAAAATTATTATTTTTTAAAAATTAAAAATTTATTAAAAATAAAACAATCAGATAACATAATTCTAATCCAGAAAAAAAAGTCAAGAGTTTATATGCAATTTTTATATATATATATATATAAAATTTCCCCATTTTAAATCTTTGATAGTTTAAACATTTTGTTTCTGTTTATTTATCGATATAAAATTTATTCTGTAATTAGTTACTCTTTTTAATTCAATATCACACATAAATAGATCTTAATATTTTAATTAAATTGTATTTAATAATTAAAATATAACAATCACCTTAAATTAACACAAAATATATAAAATTATAATTATCACAACTTAAAAATAAATAATAATGAAATCAATAACCAAAATTATAATCAAACAATGCAATTAGGTGTAAATTAAAATAAATAAACATTATTAAAACAAATAAATTGATTAAAGTAGCAAATGATATTGATGAAAAAATTTCAATTTTTATTCAATGTTGACTTAAAATTATTTTTATGTAAATTTTTTTTTATACTAATTTTTATGTTAACTTAGATATTGAAAACTGTTGGATCTGTATTGGTGACAATTACTGTAAGACTTTAATAGTGAAGTTGTTGATGAAGATTATATGTAGCAAATTCCAAAGCATGTTGTTACACTAGTCTTTAGGTTTGATAGTTGCGCCTTTTCAAAAAGGAATTTTTTCAATTACTACAAGACTTTAATAGTGAAGTTGTTGATGAAGATTATATGTAGTAAATTTCAAAGCGTGTTGTTACACTAGTCTTTAGGTTTGATAGTTGCACCTTTTCAAAAAGGAATTTTTCCAAAAAAAAAGGCAACGCGCGGATTCAAACTCAGGATTCTAATGAACACAACCACTACACCAATAACAATATCATGTTATGTATAACTAATTATAGATACATATATTACCAATATTTTGGAAATATCTCACAACCTCCCACCATTTTCAAAATATACTTAGTCCCATAATTTTGAAAATATCATGATTTCAGATAATGGTATCTTACGATTTGAACCACTACTTAGTAAGCTATGAGTTCCACTTATCCCGAATAAATTGGTAGACAAGCTTTGAACTAGTTATTCATTAGAACAAGTGTGTATAACTTACACATGAAATCTCGGTACTATCAAAAGAATTATAAAGATGACACATTTGTTAAGACCTTGTGTCACGTACCCTTTTCATGAGAATTTAAAAGTCAAGCCCTTTAACTCTTCGAAGCGGCCTCACTTCATCCTCACATAGGTAGACTATATCAGAAATACACCTATAATATGTATTTCAACAAATTTATGCTATATGTCTATTGAGAGTAAAACTCAACCTTCCAATTTTACACTTATGGTCCAAGTACTTTCAATCTTTGGGATGTATCTATATTCAAGTACTTGCAATCATTCTAATAGTGTACTTTATCATTGAACTCAAGACTTGATGTTACTCAAGTGTGAGTCGACTTTCCACCATTGATGATTAATTAGATATGGGCTTGAGTCTCATCCCTAATGATGTTTTCAACATCATGTCCCTTGTTAGACCTTTCATCAAAGGATCTGCAAGATTCTTTTCAGTTCTTACAAACACTACGGATATTACTCCATTTAAAATTAAATCCTTTACATAGTTATGTCTTAGACCAATATGTCTAGATTTTTCATTATATACTTGGCTATATGATTTGAACAGTGTGGATTGGCTATCGCAATATATGGATATTGGTGCCATTGGCTTTGACCAAATTGGTATATCATATAACAAATTTCTTAGCCATTCTGCCTCTTTACTACCTGCAACTAGGGCAATGAACTCTGCAGTCATGGTGGAGTCGGCAATGCAAGTTTATTTCTTTGATCCCCAAGAAACTGCACCTCCACCAAGGTTGAAGATCCATCCACTTGTAGAAGCATGATCCTCAACATAAGTTACCCAATTGGCATCTGTATATCCTTCCAAAACTGAAGGATATCCACTATAGATTAAACTATAGTTAATTGTTCCTTTTAAATATTTTAATACTCTATTAATAGCTTGTCAATGTTCTTTACTTGGATTGCTAGTATACCGACTTAATCTGCCTATAGCATATGCTATGTCAGGTTTGGTCCATGTCATGGCATACATCAAGCATCCGATTACCTTTGAATAATCTAGTTGTGCCACAAGACATCCTTTATGTGATTGTAAGCTAACATTTTGATCAAATGGAGTATAAACAGGTTTGCAATTAAATTGATCAAATTTATTTATCACTTTCTCAATATAATGAGATTGAGATAAATCAATATTTACTCCATCTCTAATGATTTTAATTCCTAAAATCACACATGCTTCACCTAAATCTTTCGTATCAAAATTTTTTAATAAGAAAGTTTTAGTTTTCTCCACCTCATCTAAATTGGTGCCAAAGATTAACATATCATCCACATATAAACAAATCATAACACCATTTTCATTATTAAATTTACTATAAATACACTTGTCAGATTCATTTATTTTATATCCATTAGAAAACAAAGCTTTATCAAACTTTTGGTGCCATTGTTTAGGTGCTTGTTTTAACCCCGTATAAGGATTTAATCAATTTACACACTTTATGTTCTTGTCCTTTGATAACAAATCCTTCAGGTTGTTTCATATACACCTCTTCATCTAACTCTCCGTTTAGGAAAGCAGTTTTAAAATCCATTTGATGGATTACAAACTTATAGATAGAAGCTAGTGCCAAAAGCACTCTTATGGATGCAATTCTTGCAATAGGTGCATAAGTATCAAAGTAGTTGATACCTTCTTTTTGTGTAAACCCTTTGGCAACAAGTCTAGCTTTGAATTTATCAATGGTACCATCAACTTTCATTTTCTTCTTAAAGATCCATTTACAACCTATTAGTTTGGATCCATGTGGGATGTCTACTAATTTCCAAGTTTTATTCCCCATAATTGAGTCCATTTCCTCTTGGATGGCTTCTTTCCAAAAGGAAGAGTTTGAGACTTTATTGCCTCTTCATATGTGTCTGGGTCACTCTCTAAATTGTAGAAAATTGGTCCATAACTGTTACTGGAATCATTTGTTCCTTCTACAAGGAAAATAAAGAAGTCTAGGCCATAATCTTTCTCTTTTTTTGGCTCTTTTACTTCTTCAGGGTTATGAACATGTCAAAGTATCATTATTAGATACATTATTTTCTAGACTTTATACATTAAAACATACAGTTTCCTTGGGATGTGGAATTGAGTTAAATCTATTTTCTTGAAAAATTGCATCTCTTGACTCAATCATTGTGTTAATAGGATATGAGTCATTAGATTCAATAACCATGAATCTATAGGCCTTGCTATTTTCAGCATATCCTAGAAATACACTTTCAATTCCTCTTTCTCCCAATTTCTTTCTTTTTGGTTTAGGAACCTTAACAATTGCTTTACAGCCCCAAACATTTATATAGTTAAGATTGTGTTTTCTTTTCTTCCAGAGTTCATATGGGGTTATCTTGTTCTTTTTATTGGCAACTCTATTTAATAAATAACATGCAGTTAGCATGGCTTCACCCCAATAACCTTTAGATAAACCAGAATAGGATAACATAGCATTCACCATTTCTTTTAATACCCTATTTTTCCTTTTTGCAATTCCATTTTGTTGTGTGCAATATGGTGCAGTTGTTTGATGCACAATACTAGTGAGCTCAAAATACTCAGGATGATAGAACTCTCATCCCCTATCACTTCTAAAACACTTAATAAAAGTTTCATGTTGAAGTTGTACTTGTGCTTTAAATATTTTAAATTTGTCTAAAACTTCATTCTTAGAGTGCATTAAATAAACATAACAAAATCTAGAGTAATCATCAATAAAAGTGACAAAAAAAATTTTACCACCAATTGTAGGCCCACCATGTAAATCGCATACATCAGAGTGAATTAAATATAATACCTTAGAACTTCTTTCAACACTTTTAAAAGGTTGTCTTGTGATTTTAGTTAGCATGCAAGTAATACATGAATTTGAATTTTTATCAAAAGTCAGAATTAAATTTGATTTCATCATATCATTCAATTTTCTAAAGTTGATATGTCCTAGTCGCATATGCCATAAATCACAAGACTCAACAATATAAGCAGAAATCATATTATTATTATAGTTGCTAACAACATTACATTTGAACATATTCTCACAAAGGTAATCATTCCTTACAAACATACCACCTTTAGAGAGAATAAATTTATCTCCCTCAAATACACTTTTGAAACCAAACCTGTTACGTAAAGGTACATAAATCAAGTTCTTCCTAACATCAGAAACATAAAATGCATCTTTAAGAGTAAGTACTTTTCCAGAAGTGAATTCAATCTCCATTGTTCCTTTTCCATTGACTTGGACAGTTGAGGCATTTCCCATGTACAAAATACTTCCATCTTATTCGTCAATGGCCTTCAATTATTCTTTGTTTTTGCACACATGGTGGATAGCACCAGAGTCTATCCACTAAGATTCAACATCTTCAATCATGTTGAGTTCAGAAATGACAGCAACAAGATTATCTTTTGTTGCACTTGAATTCTTCTCTTTGTTCTTTTTTTTCAAGAACCTGCACTCATTTTTAAAGTGTCCTGGTCTTCCACAATGATAACAACTTCCTTTTCTTTTCTTTCTTTGTTCATTATTACCATTGTGTTTTTCATGAGATTTATCAAAATCTCGATTTCTTTTCTTAAAAGATTTGCTTGAATTTCCTTCCTCCATTACATGGACTTTTTCATGAGAAAATTAGTATTTAGTATCCTCTTGTTTACGATACTCTTCTTTTAAACGAAGGTGATTACCCAATTGCTCAAGTGACATGTCCTCTTTCTTATGTTTCATAGATTTTTTGAAATCTTTCTATGAAGGTGGAAGTTTGTCTATTATGGAGGATACAATAATGGTTTCATCTTATGTTGTTTGTAGTTATTAAGAATACGTTCAATCTCGTGCATTTGTTCCATTACTGATTTATTATCAACCATTATATAATTATTAAATTGAAAAACAAGAAACTTCTTACTTGTAGCGTCTTCTTGCATGTATCTTGACTCTAATTTCTTCCATAGTTCCTTTGCAAATATGCTGCTTTGATATATATCAAACAAGGAGTCATACATTCCGTTAAGAATATGGCCCATGCATATATAGTCATCATTGTCCCACTTCTGTCTTTCTCTTGTTGCTGCTAATGTTTCCACTTCCTTCTCCAGCGGTCTTGTAGTGTTCAGAACATACACCACCTTCAAAGTTGTAAGGAGAAATTTCATCTTTTTCTGCCAATGGATAAAATTTCCTCCGTCGAATTTCTCCAACTTCACAAAATTAGAAGTCATTTCTTTTAGTGATGCAATCATTGATTAAAAATAAAATCGAACCTAAAGATTGTTGAATCTGTATTGGTGACAATTGCTATAAGACTTTAATAGTGAAGTTGTTGATGAAGATTATATGTAGCAAATTCCAAAACGTGTTGTTACACTAGCCTTTAGGTTCGATTCGCCCCCACCAATCGAATGCAAATGAGACAACCAGCGAATCCCCTTCAGGATACTTTGGAAACCTTAATATGATTTGCACTATCACACCAAGAATATCTTTCAATAGTATGTTACAAAATAATGTTACCTATTCTTTTCTCATGCATTAGAAAAGAATAAGTTGAGTTAGTATGTAAGAATGAGTGAGAGAAAATGGATAACAATTACTTGAATTCGTTGTTTTTATTTTGTCCACAGTGACCCTATTTATAGGAAAATAATGTCAGTTGGGAAAAATTTGCAATTCTTCTTATGCCACTAGGAAAATAATGTCAGTTGGGAAAAATTTGCAATTCTTCTTATGCCACTGTTTGTGAAGGGATATATCTATTTACCGTTCATATATTTACCGAAGTTATGCAATGGTCTGGTGGCAAAACAATATGCTTGTTCGCACATGTCCCGGGTTTGATCCTTATAGTTTTTCCTATGTAATTTGTTGCTACAATGAAATAGCATCTTTAATTATCAATTATATAATTTGTTGCTTACATTTGTTAGTTTCTTGAAAAGAAAACATAGTAAAAAGTAATTCAAAAAATACATATAAAAAAATATGAAATATATAAATTTTGCATTTGCTACAACCATCATCAACAATTTTTCAAAGTATCCTATTCTACACAATTTGCGTAATTTCATAAATTCTACTTATATTCTATTTCTTTAATAAAAATGAAAATATTTATCTACATGCAGCATTCATGCAAACAAGACACTCATTTTAGAATATAAAATCTATAGGTCTAACAAATGACAAATTAGAAAACTCTACGAATTAAAAATAAAATAAAATAGTCACATTTCATCATGTACTATTACTAAATTTTCTTGTAAAGAAAAACATTGGTTTGAGTTTTTTTTTTTATAAAAAGTAAGCTAAATAGCACATGCAAGATACAGTCTCTTAACTTAATTTCGTTTTAGTCATTTATC
>JBBPBS010000247.1:2919244-2987154 GCA_037974835.1 Cicer judaicum
TTTATTTAAATTTTAAATAATAATTTAATCTTTTATATTTTAAAATATCAACAGTATTATTTTTTTTTACAAAAAATTCATCAAATTTTTCAAACAAAACCCATAAAATTAATTATGATCTTCAAATATTACAAATTTCATTAAATTTATAACTTAAATATTTAAATAAACTCATATTTTTATTTTTTTTATTTTTTATTCTTTATTTGATGTTATTGAAAATATAAATATAAATTTATTTAAATATTTAATAAATTTTGTATTATATTGAAGATGATAATTAATTTTATGAATTTTGTTTCAAAAATTTGATAATTTTTCTAAATTTTTATAAATAAATAAAGATAACATTATTAACATTTTAAAACATAAAAGATGAAATTATCACTTAAAATAAAAATAAACGATCAAATCAGAAAGAAAAAAATAAATAAAATGGTAATCAAAATTGGATTGCAGTATTTAATTTAAAAGATATTACTTTGAACCACTTTGATTACCGCACCAACATTGTTTTCAGGAATACCAAGGCATCTTGCTATAGTAGAATGTTCATACTCAGGGCTTTGACTTGAACTATAAACATTAATACAATAGTCTTCATCTGGTACAGCAAGCGCAATATGCGTCTCCATATCGAAATAGAACTGAGATCCAAGTTTTATATACGATGAATCCATTGATAATGGCATGAATATGTTTGATCATTAACCAGCAACATTCATTATTCAGTATCAAATTTAAGCATCATATCAAGAACCACAAACAAATTTATTCTGCACATGTACCCCAGCAGAAAGAATCATGTGATCTGCTTCAACCATTTCTTTTGACGCATCACCAACTTTGATTTTTTGGGCATAGAAATGGAGGAACTTCGAAAAAAAACTAGATTTTTCGACAGCATCTTCAGCACATAAGATAGGTGGTTCTAGAATCTTCATACTGTAATCGACTGACGACAGAGGTTGCAGCCATATCTGCAACCTAAAAAAGGAATTTGTATAAACAACTTAATTGGACGCTTATTAGATGTGTTTATTTATCAGATATTTCTATAACATATGATAAAACAAAATCAAACTCTTTTCATAATCTATCTTAAAGAGCTTATGGAAACAAGCAAGCTGAAAACGGCTTATGAATGAATGTATTACATGTATCCATCTCTAATAAAATGAAACAGAAGATTATACATTTTGGAACAAAATAACGGATTTAAGAACACACCACAAAGGCAAGATGTTCTCGCCAACACATCTAGCAATCTCTTCGGAAAATAAAGGTTCTGTACCAAATCTAGTGTTTGCTCCAAGGTTCTTCCCACCACTGGGAATGTCTACTTGAAAGGATGTCCCTCACTCCAGTTCCAATACTTGCCTTAGTTTTATACTTCTTATCCTTGCCAACGGTTTTGCACTATAAATATACGTTCCATGAAGGCAATTTGTTGGTAATGGAATGTCATCCACAAACACAGCCTCACCTATATATGATTTATTCAGAAATACGTACATGTTATTGAACACATACAAAACCAATTAATATGGAAAGTAATAATTGACAGGCATCAAAACCAATGTTGTAAATCGCGGAAAATAGTAGTTTGTTCAAATCCCGTAACGTTGTGCTGCAATAGCTGCTATTTAACAATATTTTATATTAAATGGCGTATCATAGGACAATAGTGATAAGTTGGAATTCCGTTATACTAAAGTATCATACCGTCGATATAGCCTCTATTTGACAACATTGATAAAAAAGGATAGAATAACACTGTTTGACAGAAAAGACTACATCACTAAAGCTTGAAAATGAGATATTTCAATTTTCCAATCACAGTCAAAATTTCAGCTACACGGTAACTAATGACATGAACAGATTTAAGCCAAATCAAGCAATAGGTTAGTGAACTTATTTTGTGATCTTCACAATAGTTATATGCAAAATATGAATAAAAATTATGTTAAATACTTTGAAATGTCAATCAAAATGCAAAGTTAAAAGGAGACTGTCGTCATTATGTAATTCAAAACTTGATTCTAAACAAACCTGAAGGTTGTAGCGCAGCGCCGGATTTCACGACTGGCTCGCCAATCGGACGATACTCACTGCCTGCTTCAATTACTTGATCCCCAGACGACAATTAAGTAGGAAATTTGTTATGATGAACCAGCTTCTAATTCTCTTTTAATTTAGAATCATCGACAGAAGGCAAATGAGTATATCCATTTAAATAACCATCAATTATTCTTGCAGGACTGTCAATAAGTTAAAGAACTGAAAAAGAAAACCAATTGCTAAACTTGAAAAGTAAGCATATTTTGAGGCTTCATCTTGAGGTATAATAGAGGTTGTCACGTGTCATATAGAATACTAACACGTAACAGCTTTCCTGCTAAAAATTCCTCAACGTGTTTAGCACTGATTGCATGCATATTGCCAAAACCACCAAAAGACAACCTAAAAGCATCTATTATAATGGTTCCATCAGTATCCTTGCATGGAGATACCTGAACAAGGAAAGCAGCATTTAAGTAGGAAAGTGCATTTCCAAAATTCCTAATAGCTCTTCAAAGTCATAAAGCAATAAACACAATTCCCAAGATATGAAGCTTGAAGTCTCAAAACAACTCCCCTAATCACTCTTCAAATTCATAAAGCAATTAATAAATTTCAGAAATATGAAGTGTTTAGATTCCATGTTAGTTCTAGACCTATCATTTCCAGTTTAAAGTAAAATTCTGAAAAGCAGCATGCAAGAATATACTTTGACTTGATCCGTGTGCTATCCTATAATAATTAATAACTCTGCAAACACATTATTTGAAATTCAACATAAAAATAAGAGTTAAAGAGCACCTTTGGTTCATCAGAAAGTGCAGTGATTCTCTCGATTCATGGCCATATTCCTGAATGGGGATATTCTCTGAAGAGCAAAATAAAGAAGCCCGTTCAGCTGAATCAATCAGTGTTATTTAATTTCTTACGAGAGCAATTTTTCTTTGCTTTTGTTTTTGGTATTGGCCTAAAAGGTACATTGTCCTGTCAAATTCTGGTAAATCAAAACAGTATCCAAAAGATTCCATCCTACACATAATATCAACAGCACACTCCTTTTTATCATGGGAAAGAAGTAGATACATGAGGAGATGATTACAAATCTTTGGCCTCAAAAAGAAACCATTGTCCAGAGTGTAAAGAAATATTTTTACTGCATCGTCTAGCCTCCTTTCCTTACAGAGACCTTTGATCAAATGTACACAACTTGTAGCGTTGATTGTGATATTGAACTCGTTGAGAACACAGAATATAAGTAAGGCTTCATCTACTTTTTGTACCTGACAGAATCCAATAAGTAAAATTGTATATGGAGCTAAATCAAAATCTCTGGCCTTGAAGTCTAGTTCTAGTAAACCTTGAATCACTTGTTCCAGTTTTCCTTCGACTAAATATTTCTCCAAAGCACTGATTGAATCATTGTGTCGACTAGGAAGGCTCTTCAAATAGTCAAAATAAAGATTTAAGGCCAGTGAGACCTTGCTCTTTCTACACAACCAAGTCATAACTAATCTATAAAATGAAATGCTAGGTTTAAAGCCAGCCTTCTGCATACGCTCACAAATCTTTAAGGCATCATTTTCTCTGTTATCTAAGTACAGCCCATTAATAAGTATCCCATAAGTAACAGAATCGGGTGAGACACCCTTCTTTTGCAGATCCTCAAGAAGTGTGAAAGCACCGTTAATATTGTGAGCCTCGCAAAAGGCACTAATTAGAATATTGTATGTAATAATGTCAGGCACAACCCCACTATCAGCAAGTCGCATAAGAAACTTGTAAGCTTCCAAATATTGTCCGGCCTCACACATTTGCTCTATCTTTTTCTGGAGACTAGTACTATCAAGGACCTGAGCAGAACCCTGAGAAAGGCTTAAGAATAACGAAGGATTTCTCCCGATCTCCATCTTGTAAAATAAAAGGCGTGCCTCCTCAAGTTTATCAGCCTTGCGAAGTCCATTTATAAGAACATTGAAGGTCACTACTGAAGGAAGACATCCAAGCTTCTCCATCTGATTAAATACTTCTTGTGCATCCTCAACCATCCCACTCTTACACATTTCACATATGAGAATGGTGTATGTGTAAGTATTGCGCTCAGACATCTCAAGATAAAGAGACTTCGCTCGATCCAAAAGACCCATGTCACATAAACCTTTAAGTACGGCATTGTAGCAAGGAACACTGGGGGTTAAACCTATCCGAATCATCTCATCTAACATCCTAGCAGCTTCACCAATCCTACCCTCATCCGACAAACCATGTAACATAATGGCATACAAATAAACATCAGGCTTAATGCCCTCCTTAATCGTCCTCGCATACCACGCATGCGCTTCACTATATCTCCTAGCCCTAAAAAACGAATTAATAAGGGAACAATATCCAGCTCCGTCAAGAGAGACACCATCTCGCTTAATCAATCGAACAAATGAAACTGCCTCATCAAGCCTCCCAAGCTTACAAAACCCATGAAGCAAAATATTACAAGAAATCAAATCAGGAGGACACCCATTTTCCTTCATGAGACTAAACAACCTATGTGCCTCATCAACATCTTGCGTATGACACAAACCATAAAGAATAGAATTACAAGATATAACAGTAGGAACAAAACCAATTTTCTGCATTTCATCAAGCATCTCACATGCACCTTTAATATTACCACTTTTACAAAACCCATCAATCAACATATTATAAGTATGTTCATTAGGAACACAATTGGATTTAAGCATAGTATTATACAATGCAAGAGCAAGAACAAACAACCTTTTCCTCAACACATCTCTCAAAATTGTGTTATAAGTATGAGCATCAGGTTTAACGCCGAATTCGCGCATTTTAGCAAATGCATCGATGGCATTTTCGGTGTGACCGGAATGAGAATAAAACCTAATTAAAGCTCTAATGGAATCTGAAGTGATTAAAATTCCATTTTTTTTTAGAAGGTGAAGAGCATCCCAGTAAAAGGAATACCAATTGTTATGGGAAAGGACACGGGTTACGGAGTAATAGGGTTCTCCTTTTAGGGAATCGAATTTGAGGGCGATCCAGAGGCAGAAACGGAGACCTGGGTTGTTGGAGGAAACGGATAATGTTGTAAGGGAATTGGTGAAGCAGGGAATGTGGAAAGGCTTCTTCAAATTGGAGAACGACAACATCACCACTGAAACGGAATGGAGATTCAAATGTAATATGGGAGCTTCGTTGGTTTGAGTTTCGGTACGGCGCTGGTACGAGGTTGGAGATGAAGGAGAACGATAAATGATAAGAAACGGGTCGGGTAATGCGACCACAACCTAGTCGACTCTGGTTTTGTTTATACTAAGGATTAGGGATGAAAATAGACTTCGCTAAGTCTGAGTTATGGCATGTCAAAACATTCAAGGTACATGGAGTGTTGCAGACTTATATGTCTGAAATATGACAATAAAACTAAATTAAATTATATTTTAATATTTAATATTATATTTTGAAAAATATAATTTTATATATATTATATTTAAATTATATTTTATAATAATATATTTAAATATATCAAAAACTAAATGAAATTAATATACATAAATGACTGAAAGTTGATTGTATAACAAAAAAATCAAAATCTAATATAATAATTATAGTAATAAAAAAATATTCTACTTATTTAAATGAGTTGACCTAATAGGCCTAAAAGGTTCATTATGTGACATGTACCCGATATTTATAACTAAATAGGTTTTGTTACAAGTCTTGACCTTATCTCTTTAAGAAAAGTATGGTATGTCCTGGATTTGGCGTAGACTAGGCCATAACCTCATGTTGGTTCGTTTGACATATTCTCATCCCTACTCAAGATGTTTATCTCAAATGCCACTAGTTTTGGGGTGAATGATATATGAGTCCATTTTTCAACTCTTTTATTTCTTTTATTACCAATGTCAAAGTTTTAAAAATATACGTACAATTTCCTTTTAGTCATAACTATTTTTATACAATTTATAAATAAAATTTTAAATATACACACAATTCTTTCATATATGGGTCTAAATATTTTCATGCTTAATTTAGACTCTTAAATATATGATTTAGCTAATTTTTTATTTTTGGTTTTATCTTCCTCGTTTCTGCCTCTAGACTAATCGAACAAAATTTGTCTCCATTTTTTGTTAAGGTTGAAATATATATATATATATATCTTTGTCTCAGCTCCTCATGAAGCTTTTGTTTCGACCATGAACCTGTTCATATATATAAAATAAATAATTAATATAATAAAATATTTAAATCATTTATGTTGGGAAGTATATATATATATATATATATATATATATAATTTAAAAATAATAATAGTTTTACTAACGAGACGGGTTTGAGACAGATATCAACTCAAAATTCAATATGCCTCAAAATTTTGATTTCAGAAAAAATTCATACCCACACCATATCAAATAAGATTTTCAATTTCATGGATACTGAGAGGTGCAGGTTGTATTGTCATGCTAATCCCTACTTGATTATAAGTGTTAAAGGATGATTCCAATTAGCTATCAAGGTGGAAGTTAGAGATCAACCACTAGCATTAAGAATTAGTTACTGAATTACTATGTTTAGTAAGTAGTTACAAAGTTAGTTAGGAGGTTGTTGAGACAAAGTTAGTTAGGAGGTTGTTGAGAATTTGTACAAGAGGTTACTCGGAATGTAAGTAATTCTCATTCATGATCATTAGCTTGTATTCTCTCATTGTAATTCCTTCTCTCAGTCAATATTACACACTCGAATTCCTTTCATTTAACTAAGAATTCCTGGATTCATTCATCTTAATCTTTGGAACTATTTCCCTATATTCTTAATTCTTCTTCTTCCTTTCTCTCACTCAAACAACCCTAAAAATTGGTATCCAGAGCTATTTTTTTTTCTGGGCGATGGCGGATGCAACACGTTCTCATCTTGATGCTCGTGATTTAGAGGAAAGATTGGAGAACAGAATTTCAGAAAAGCTTGAGGCACGATTGGCGGAGTTAGCTGGATCTTTGCAGAAAACCTTGGGTGATTCGATGAAGCTAACAATGGAGGAGCTATTGTAGAAGAATATTGGCAAAGAAACTCCATTTTCGAATAATAGAAATTTTCAGCGAGGTAGAAATCAACAATCTCAGCAATTTACAGGTGATTGTTCTTTTCCTGCTTCTTATACTGGGCAAACTAGGCTATCAAGAATAGAATTTCCAAGATTTAATGGTGATTCTGTTAATGAATGGATTTATCAGTGTGAGACCTTCTTCTTAATCGACAATACTCCTGAAGAGGTTAAGGTCAGGTTAGCAATTATGCATCTTGAGGGGAAAGCGTTGAAATGGCATCATGCCTTTACAAAGACATTACGAGCTAACATTCTGCCTAATTAGGGAGAGTATGTCCAAATCGTGTTAGATAGATTTGGAGAAGTGTGCAGTGATCCTATGGCCGAGTTGATGCAGTTAAGGCAAAAAGGATCCATAACTGATTACCATGAAGAGTTTGATGCAATCATCACTCGATTGCAATTACCTGAGGATTATACCTTGAGCTATTTTTTAGGAGGACTGCAGACTGATGTGCAAATGATGGTCAGAATGTTCCAACCACAATAAGTTAGAAAAGCCTTTACTTTGGCTAAGCTGTATGAGTCAGCTTCAGTGCAAGGATCACAGTTTGGACCATCCAAACTTAGACCTCAACCTCTTAACAGATCATTGTTGGGACCTAAGCCTCAGGCAACACCACCAAATGATGCATTCAAGCCTAAGCCAAAATTTAGCAAGAACTTGACTCCAACATTTATGAATGAAAGAAGGGCCAAGGGTTTATGCTATTTATGTGATGAGTCATTCTCTGCAGAACATAGCTTGACTCACAAGAAATTACAGTTACACCTCATGGAAATTGATGATGAGTATGAACGGGATGAGAACCAAGAATTCAGTCAAGTAGAGATTGTAACTAATCAGTTTGAAGAAGCTCAGATATCTGTTAGTGCATTGACTGGTGTATCCAATTTCAGAACTATGAGAGTAACTAGTAGATACAACAAGAAACCCATTCATATCCTTATTGATAGTGGAAGCACTCATAACTTCCTAGATGTGCGGATGGCTACAAGCATTGGTTGCAAATTTGAATCACTTAAGCCATTAACTGTAACTGTGGCAGATGGCAATAAGGTGCAGATTTCTTCATGTGTAAGAAATTTCAAGTGGACACTGCAGCATACTACCTTCACTTCTGATGTGATGTTACTGCCATTAGGATGTTGTGATGTAGTTTTGGGCATTGAATGGCTAGTGACATTGGGAGATATCACTTGGAATTTCGACAAGTTGACCATGGAGTTTTCAGTGCAAGGGAGGAGGCATGTACTTAGGGGTTCTGCTCAAACAGGATTAAAGTCCATTAAGTCTCAACAGTTGGAGAAAAAATTGGATAGAGGTGTTCATTTGTCTATGATTCATGTAGGTCACGATAAAGGCCATTTACTCCAGTCATTGACTACTCATGCTGACACAACCGCAGTACCAAGAGAAATTGAGACTATCTTGGAATCCTACAAAGACCTATTTTTGGAGCCTACTTAGCTACCCCTAGCACGAGAAGGCCATGATCATAAAATTCCCTTTATCAATTCTGCTGATCCAGTAAATAAGAGGCCCTACAGGTATGCAAAACAACAAAAAGACATCATTGATAAAATTGTGCAGGATATGCTAGAGTCGGGCATCATTCAAAATAGCACAAGCCCTTATGCTAGTCATGTAGTATTGGTAGGAAAGAAAGATGGCACTTGGAGATTGTGTGTCGATTATAGAGATTTGAATAAGGCAACTGTCAAGGATCGATTTCCTATTCCTTTGGTTGAGGAATTGATGGATGAGTTGCATGGCTCTATCATTTTTTTAAAAATTTATCTAAGAGCTGGTTATCACCAAGTACGAATGGATCCAATAGATATCCATAAGATTGCCTTCAGGACTCACAGTGGACATTTTGAATACTTGGTAATGCCCTTTGGATTGACAAATGCTCCTGCAACTTTTCAAAGCTTGATGAATTCAGTATTCAAAGAATTCATGAGGAAATTTTTACTGGTATTTTTTGATGATATATTGGTCTATAGTGGATCATTAGAGGAGCATATTGTTCATTTGGACAAGGTTTTGGCAATCATGAGGAAGAATGACTTATATGCCAAGCAATCCAAATGTTTCTTTGGGGTACCTAAGGTTGAATACTTAGGTCACTTCATTTCAGCTAAAGGGGTTTCAACGGATCCTGCTAAGGTTACTGCAGTGCAGAAGTGGCCATTACCAACAAACCTTAAGCAATTGAGGGGTTTCTTGGGGTTAGCAGGCTACTATAGAAGATTTGTTAAAGGATATGGCACAGTGGCTTGACCTCTCACTGATATGTTAAAGAAGGAAAAGTTTGTGTGGACAGAGGCAGCTAAAACTGCTTTTCAGCAACTGAAGGACTTACTCACCAGTGCACCAGTCTTAGCTTTGCCAAACATCACTCAAACTTTTGTTATTGAAGTGGATGTCTCAGGGTATGGTATAGGGGCAGTATTGATGCAAAATCAACACCCTATAGCCTTTATTAAAAAGAACTACTGGCAGTAGTGTTTGCAGTACAGAAATGGAGACATTACTTGCTCAATAAGCAATTCACTATTCGAACTAACCACAGGAGTCTTAAGTACATGTTGGATCAAAGACTCACGACTGAATTTCAACAAAAATGGTTGGTTAAGCTTATGGAGTTTGATTTCCAAATTGAGCATAAGCAAGGCAAGTACAATGTGGCTGCAGATGCTCTTTCCAGAGTAAAGGGCATAACTTGCCAAGCATTGGGTCTCCACACACTACAATCTGATTTGTATGCTAGAATTCAACACACTTGGGCTAATGATATCAATTTGCAGCCTATTATCCAAAGCTTGCAGATTAACAAATGCGTTCACAAGCATTACACTTGGATCAATGTTGAGCTCAAGAGGAAGGGTAGATTGGTAATGGACAGGGATTTGCAGCTCAGGCAAGACCTACTTAAGTGGTTCCATGAAGCTGCACCTAGTGGTCATTCAGGTCGAAATGCTACTTTATAGAGAATCAAGCCTGTTGTGCACTGGAAAGGGCTGAATAAGGATGTGAAGACATTTGTTAAACAATGTGTTACTTGTCAACAATGTAAGTATGAGACAGTGGCTTCCCCAGGCCTGCTGCAGCCTCTACCTATACCTGGTCATGTATGGCAACATATCACTATGGATTTTATCGAGGGTCTACCTAAATCCAATGGGAAACAAGTCATTTTTGTGGTAGTCGATAGACTCAGTAAGGCTGCACACTTCAACCCACTTGCTCATCCATACATTGCTGCAACCGTGGCTCAATCCTTCTTAGATAACACCTTCAAATTGCATGGCTTTCCTGAATCTATCACCAGTTATAGGGACTTAGTTTTTATAAGTAACTTTTGGCAAGAATTCATGGCTTTTCAAGGAGTGCAGCTACAATTATCAACATCATACCATCCACAAACTGATGGTCAGACAGAGGTGGTCAACATATGCCTGGAAACATACTTAAGATGCATGTGCAATGATGCACCTCAGCAATGGCACAAATGGTTACCATTGGCTGAATGGTGGTATAACACTATTTATCATTCTTCAATTCAGGTCACTCCTTATGAGATAGTCTATGGTCAGCCTGCCCCAACTTATTTACCTTATTTTCCTGGTGAATCCAAGTTGCAATTGGTGGATAGAACTCTAGCAAAAAGGGAGGAAATGCTCAAGGTTCTTAAGTTCCATTTGCATAGAGCTCAAGAGAGAATGAAACAATTGGCTGACAAACACATGACTGATAGACAATTCGCTGTTGGTGATTTGGTTTATGTGAAACTACAGTCTTACAGACATATCTCAGTGGCAAATAGAGCAAATGCGAAGTTGGCACCAAATTTTTTTGGCCCATTTCCTATTATTCGAAAAATTGGAGCTGTAGCTTATCAATTGGGTTTACCAAACCATTCTCAAATCCATGATGTGTTCCATGTCTCATAATTGAAGAAGCATATTGGCAAATCAATTGCTTCAGCTGTTGTTCCTGATTCATTGCAGCCAGTAACTGCTCCAAAAGAACTTGAACTAATCTTAGATAGAGCTACAGTCAAGCGTAATGGTCAAGCAGTCACCAAAGTCCTAGTTAAATGGAAACATCAACTTGTTGAAGATGCTTCATGGGAATTTTATTATGATCTACGCAAAAGGTTTCCCAATTTTCATTCTTGAGGTCAAGAATGCTTTGAAGGA
Source organism: Cicer judaicum (assembly GCA_037974835.1). NCBI lineage: Eukaryota > Viridiplantae > Streptophyta > Magnoliopsida > Fabales > Fabaceae > Cicer > Cicer judaicum. Next base: position 2,930,637 of record JBBPBS010000247.1, read on the forward strand.
GGAGGCAATGTTAGGGATGATTCCAATTAGCTATCAAGGTGGAAGTTAGAGATCAGCCACTAGCATTAAGAATTAGTTACTGAATTACTATGTTTAGTAAGTAGTTACAAAGTTAGTTAGGAGGTTGTTGAGACAAAGTTAGTTAGGAGGTTGTTGAGAATTTGTATAAGAGGTTACTTGGAATGTAAGTAATTCTCATTCATAATCATTAGCTTGTATTCTCTCATTGTAATTCCTTCTCTTAGTCAATATTACACACTCGAAATCCTTTCATTCAACTAGGAATTCCTGGATTCATTCATCTTAATCTTCGGAACTATTTCCCTAGATTCTTAATTCTTCTTCTTCATTTCTCCCACTCAAACAACCCTAACAATAAGCTAATAAACATACTCTTTTCATTTATAAAAAAAGTGGAAATCTGTTTTAGTCCATCATAAAAATTGCATATCAATTGTTAGTCACTTGTATCAACTACATATCACTCACTATATTTTAATTGTTAGTCACTTAGATCAACTATATATCACTCTATTCTCTAAAGTAAACGACTCAATTTAGATAAGTTTTATCCTTCACTTGAAATGTGTACACTTACCCATGTTTGGTTGCACATTGAATTTCATTAGATGAACAATTAATGTTAAATATTTTCTTACATTATTTTCTATACATCAATTATTGAGTAAATCATGCAAGTCCCATTTAATAGCATAGGCTTGCTTTTTTAACAAGATTCAAATGGAATTCCTCTAATGACAACTTGAAAAGTGTTATAAATGCATTGCATTGTATTGGTAGCTTTCATTTACATGATAATATTGATGTATGATTGAAGCCTTTTACTTGTTGTCCATTTTCCATTTCAAGTATCTCTGTACAATGTCTAGTCCACTGAGTTCCTTTACAACAGGCATGGTTGCAGGCACCCCCAACTGAAATGTTGAATCTGATCCGTCATCTAAGTTGCTCCATGAAAGAAGCTGTTTCCTTGCTTCTTTGATAGCTGATCTTGTGGCACAGTGAACAGAAGCTGCTAGAAGCAAAGGAGGCTCACCAGATGCTGCAGAAACAGATATCAAAATAATTTATTCAAGATTTTTAAACCAACATAATTATAACTAGAGTTTTCTCAATCTTACTCAAGTAACATATATACATGCTGCAACATGCCTACATCAGTTTCTTTAATCAGTTGTTCATATTAGTTGAAATGATTTTTACTTGTTCCAAATGCTTATAATTATATCCTGAGGTTTGATACAAAACAATTTATTTTAAAGTTACTATTATGGAGCTATGTAGCACATACACTTAATGTGTCCAGTGTCCAATACGTATCGGTGTCTGATACTAAATGTATGTACAATACGTGTTGATATCTGATTCCAAACATTTGGTTACATTTAATGATTTCTATTTTTTCAAATTATTATCGGCGACTACATGTCACTGTCATGAATGGTGTTCGTGCCAGCGCTTCATAATTATGGAGGCATAACATCAATTTTTTTTAATAATCCTCAGTTTTTGGAAAAAGAAATGTGAAGACAAAAATTTACTATTGAAGTTTTGGAAAAGTCCTAGCTAGCTAGGTCATACCCTTTGAAGACAGAACTCTATGTTGGTGATGCTCACTATTGAGGATTTCAACATTAAACTGTTGAGGAATAGTGTCTATTGTTGGGATTTTGTAGTTCCATGTGCCATCTGCCAACACCAAACCATCAAGGTTTGTTTCATATTCTTCAAGCATGAAAAATCCTAACCCTTGTATGAAAGATCCTTCAATCTGCAAGATGCAATTATATGATTATCAAAGGAGTTTTCATATTTGGTAACTAATAAACTCATTCATGAAAACTTACCTGTCCTAAATCCACAGCAGGGTTGAGACTTTGTCCACAATCATAAATAATATCTGTTTGCAAAAATCTGGTTTCTCCTGTCAGAAGATCTATTTCTACCTGAGAATCAATCTCCATTATTTAGCATTGAGCATTATTACATGATAATTTGGTTCATTTACTTCAGTAATATGGCTTGTGTGACAGTATCACACAAGATATTTTTACATTGAATGGATGAAAATTATAATGAATAGAAGAAAATTTCCATTTGATTCAACATATGCATAAGAAATAAACTCGCCTCACTAACTGCAGCACCATAATTGATGTACTTCATGGAATTATAACTAGGTACAAAAAATGAAGATGCTGATAAGTTCACAGCTTGCATGTATGCCTGCATGTTAATGAACTGTCAGTAACATGGTATTATCTCCATCTTAATTATAAGTAAAAATATCTAACTTTACATTTATTGAGAATTTTAGGTAACAAAAATTAATTTTCCTAATCTAATTAAAAAAATAGTTACTAAAATATATTTTTTATCCTTTATCTTTTATCTAATACTCGTTTTGGTCCTTAATATTTTATTAAGATTTATTTTGGTCATTTATCTTTTTGAAGTGTGAAAGCGTTAATCTTTTTTTGCAGTACATTGAATATAAAATGAAAAAAGTGTTGACTCATCAATGGTAGTTCGAGATGGCATAATTATTGTCTCTATTGGCACAAACAATCCCAATAATTTGCTTTGAATTGATGTTTTCTTCAACAAAATTCCCATTGTAAAAATAACAAGTTAAAGACAACTATCAAGGATTTAAAGACTAGTAGGGAACTTTGGATGTCAATTGAGACAGTTACTATGCAACCTCAGACAACCATTTCTATGTCAGTATTTCTTTTGTCGTATTTAAAATACTGTGAAAAAAGGACCAACATTTGTCAACTTCAAAAAGATAAAAGAATAAAATGAATTTTAAAAAAGATAAAGGACCAAAACGAATATCAGAAGAAAAGTATATTTTAACCAAAAGTAATTGTATTTCTCAAAGAATAAGAGCCTTTTATTAATTTAGGTACTTTTATTTGACACTATCTACCTGAAGAATAAGAGCCTCCCACTTGATAGAACCATTTTCCTCCTGAAGCTTCTTCTTGATAGGCATTAGTCTTTCAACCAATACATTGCAGCTAAGTCTAACTGCTTCACAGCTTGATTCTGATGTAGTACTCCCGGCAGTTAATCCACCTTGAATCAAGCTCAAGCTATCAGATTGTACAACTCTTACTTTATCCAAGAGACTTCCATTTCCATCACATTGAATCGAACCGAGCGCGAACGCAGCCATTTGTTTCACCTTTGTCCATAAACCCTGACCCAATTCAATTCCTCCAACTTCAACAACAACAGAACCATCTGATAAAATACCAACTTTTCCTGGAGTTGGTCGTAGATTGAGCTGATACAACGCTGGTACTCGAGATATTCCCCTTTTTTTCCATGTGTTGATCCTGTTGAACTCTTTCACTTTGTCTACTCTATGTTCATAGTTTGCAGAAACAGCTAACTTGTTCCATATTAATGGCATGGTGTACTCAAGAGGTTCACCGTAACAGTCTTCATAGAATGCCTTAAGACTTGTGTAGGTGTGAAGATTAATACTTCTGACAGAATCTACTTCCATCGAAAGCGTAGCTGCAACGTTTTCAATTATACCTTCGGCGATGAATGACCCCTGCACATCACCCGGGGCCCTCATTGCAGATCTACTAGGATGATTTGTTCTGCATAACTTTATATCAAAAGAGAGAGCCCCCCAGTCGTACTTTTTAAGCGCAGCGATTATGTTGTTCGGCATTATCACGCTAACATCGGGATAAATCCCGGAATTGACCAATATCTTGAGTTCTAATGCAGTAATCTTGCCATTATTCTTAAACCCAACATTGTATGTTATCTTCATTGGATGCCTTCCCCCGGCCATTATCATATCCGTCTTTCGATTTAGATACATCCTCACAGGTCGCTGTAACTTGTGTGCCGCAAGTGCACATGATGCAGCAGCCTGCAAATGAAATCACATGACACACACACATATATAATAAAACAGTGATAGAGATTTTATAGTAAAGAATAAAAAATGTAAAAATAAAAAGTAGGAAAGAACTAAAAACTTACAGCTATAGATTTTATGCCTTTTCCTCCAAAACCTCCACCAACCCTTCTTGTAATTACTCTAACATTATTTTCAGGAATACCAAGGCATCTTGCTAGAGTAGAATGTACAAGCTCAGGGATTTGGCTTGAACTATAAACAGTAATGCAGTTGTCTTCATCTGGTACAGCGAGTGCAGTTTGCGTCTCCATATAGAAATAGTATTGAGATCCAAGTTTGATCTTCGATTCATCGATAGATGATGACAAGGAATATGTTTGATCAATAACCAACAACACGTGTTTGCAGAAGTAAAATTAAACACAATATCAAGAACTTGTGCGCGTACCTCAGCAGAAAGAATCTTGTGATCTGCTTCAGCCATTCCTTTTGATACATCACCAATTTGATTTTCTGGACGTAAAAATGGAGGAACCTCGAAAAAACATGATCTTTCAACAGCATCTTCAACACGTAGGATAGGCAGTTCAAGATTTTCGATACTGTAATCGACAACAGCAGAGTTTGCAGCTATATCTGCAAGTTTTTGAGTATCTGCAACCTAAAGAAGATATTTGGATAAACAATTTTTAGGCGTTTATCATATAAGTGGTTATGTATAAACTATTCATATAAAAAAATATAAAATCAAATCAAATTGTTTCAATATAAGCTATAAGCTCTTTTCATGCGCTCACAATTGCTTATGTCAGAAGATAAGTTCAAATATGTTAATCCAAGCAGGCCCTAAATGGAAGTATTACATGTATCAATCTCTTAAATGAAACAGAAGATCATACATTTTGGATCAAAATAACAGATTTAAGAGCTCACCACAAAGGCGAGACGTTCACCAACACATCTAGCAATCTCTTCAGCAAATAAAGGTTCTGAACCAAATATACTGTTTGCTCCAAGGTTCTTTCCACCATTGGGAATGTCTTTACAAGAAAGGATGTCTCTCACTCCATCCAGTTGCAATTCTCGCCCAAGTTTTATACTTTTTATCCTTGCCAATGGCTTTTCACTATAAATATATGTTCCATGTAAACAATTTGTTGGTGATGGAATGTCAGCCACAAACACAGCCTCACCTATATGTGATTTATTCAGAAATATGTACATGTTTAAATTGTTAATACGCATACCAGATCAATTACATGTGAAAACTGAAAAGTAGTACTTGACAGGCATCAAAACCAGCGTTGTAAATCGTGGATAGCAGAAAATAGTTGTTGTTCAAATTTCACAGTGTTGCGCTGCAATAACTACTATTTGACAATATGTTGTACTATAGCATATCCCTTAACAACAGTGATTAATTCAAATTCCTTTATGCTAAAGCACTATAGCGCCGCATTTTAGGCCAAATCAAGCAAGTGGTTGTCTTCAAAATAGTTAGATGGCAACCAATGACAGTAGGAAGCAAAATATGGATAAAAAAAAATTATGTTTAATACTTTGAAATGTCAATCAAAATAAAAAGTAAAAAGGAAACTGTCATCATTATGTAATATAAAACATGACTCTAAACAAACCTGAAGCTTGTAAAGCAGCACCGGATTTCACAACTGGCTTGCCAATCGGACAATATTCACTGCCTGCTTGAAGGATTTGTTTCCCTGACGACAATAAAGTAGGAAATTTGTTATGATGAACCTGCTTCTGATTTTCTTTTATGTTAGAAGCCTCGAGAGAAGGCGGATGAGTATATCCATTTAAATAACCATTGGTTATTCTTGCAGGACTGTCAATGAGTGAGTTAAAGAACTGAAAAAGAAAACCAACTGCTAAACTTGAAAGGTAAGCCTTTTTCGATGTTTCGTGTTGAGGCATAATTGCGCCAGTATCCGTAAACAAGTTGATGGCGTTGTACAGAAGGCCAACATTTAACAACTTTCCTGCTAAAAATTCCTCAACATGTTTAGCTCTGACTGCATGCTTATCCCCAAAACCACCAAAAGACAACCTACAAGTTTCTATCATAATGGTTCCATCGGTATCTTTGCATGGAGACACCTGAACAAGGAAAGCAGCATTTAAGTATGAAAGTGCATTTCCAAGAGGTCGAGGCGAAGCTCGGTAAGTTTCAAAGACGAATCTACTTTTAGTCTCCGAAGATTCACTTTTTTTTAGTTTCATATTTGGAATTTTAATGCTTAAAAGCACACTTTCCAAACCGAGTGGCGGTCTATCCAAAAAATCCTCCAATGCAAGCCATTCAAACTTTGCACCAGTCATTATGTGAACCATTGAATCAACAGCAAGAAGTACAGTAGCTATGTCCGAAGGAAAACGATTTTTTTGTGCCATCACCAAATTGCCACCTACACTAGCCGTATTCCGAATAAACCCCGAGGCAACTTTGTTCATATGATCAGATATTTTTTCAAGTATCATTACAAAATCTGACATAAAGTTACTGTTGCTTTGCTCCTTTAGTACTTCAATAGCTTTAGATATACTCACTGCTGCTCCAATTTCAATCCCTGATTGATCCTTTCTGATCTTTGAGAGCTCAGATATTCCCTTTAGATCAATATACTTATCATAACCTTCTCTATCTTTGTAATATCCCATACCTGTGTTACTGACAACAAGTTTCATCCTGCTTCCATTGGCATTGTCATGGTTTAAATCCAATAAGCTCTGAAGCTCATTTAAACTAGTAGGTTTGTGCCAACTGTGTTTCTCAGAATCCAAGAACAAATCATGCTTAATATCTTTCAAAAACATAGGAAATTTGATATTCTTGTGATGATGACCGTATCGAGGCAAGCTACTAAGCTTTAAGTCTTTGCTATCTCCCTTTTTCCAGAAAGAGTTCAATCCCAAATCCTCCATATCAACATCAGCTGCAAAACTTTTGCAGGCATCAGCAATAGGTCGATAACTGGTGCATCGACAAAGGTTACCTGCAATAGCCTTTTCAGCCTCAGAAAGAGTGATTTTAGATAAACCAGAAGGTGGTTCTGGAGAATTGTTCTTTTCAGCATTGACAAGAGTTCCGAAGAGCGAAACACACATTCCAGGAGTACAGAAGCCACATTGAGAAGCATGGAATCCTGCAAATCTTTCATGAATTGGATGGAATCCTTGTTTTCTATTTCCAATGCCTTCACTTGTTATTATTGAACATCCATGTATGCTGCAAAGTAGAGTGAGACAAGAGTTTGCTGTAAAATCCTCAACTTTGTCAAGTAAAGGATCATGTTTGGAGATTAAAACTACACAAGCACCACAACCACCTGCAACCAAACATGCCGAAGCATTTGATTAAGGATTATTGTGAGTTTAATGATGAACTTTGTAGCACCAACACTTTTTATCAAAGACATTTCTGGTGTGTGATATGTGTCAGTGTTCGACACTGACATGACACTAACAAATAAGATCACTTTCAATTAATTAGTTATCTCAAATTATCAGGGACGCCGACGTGTGACTGTCAGTCTCGTGTCCGGTGTTTATGTGTATATCAGTGGTTCATAGATAATGGGTGTAATATTTTTACAGATACATCGAATCATATCCTCACCATGAAAACACGTTGTATTTTCTAAAATATATGCAAAATATTTACATCATGACTAATCAGAGTAATCAAAGTTTCAATGCTAAACTCTTCTTCTATTATGTTTGCTTCAGATTTGTGCATTTCATCAAGTCAACATTCAGAATCATAAAAAGTATTTATATTATATGAATCATATATTGAAACACAAAGAAACTATAATTTCTTACAATCAATAGGAGTACCAAATTTGCTGAACCTTAAAATTTGAAAGTCAAGCGTAGTGAAAAAATAATAATGATGGTCAAATCAGTATCAACTATCAAACTTATTGAAATAAAAAATAAATCAAAATACAAAGCAGGCAGAAAAATTCAATATAATTTATAAATAATGTGTATGATATTATTACATACCTTCACCACAACCAAGTTTAACACTCTTGAAGCGAGTTTGAGTACGCAAGAACTCAAGCAAAGTTGTTGATGGATCAACTTTGGATAACTCAAACTTGTCACCATTAACACAAAAAATTAGTACACTTGATTGATTCTTCTCACTCTTTTTCAAATCCATACTTCACGTCATTAAGTGACTTTTAGTTTTCAGACAAATACAACTTAAAACTCTAAGCTATATTAATCAATATGTAAAATTTATATTTTGTGTTTCTAGGAAGTGGTTAGGCTTTAGTTCCCTTAATTGTTCCTTAATTTTTACATTAAATATAAATATTATTCTTATTAAAAAAAAATTGATATATTTATGTGAGATATAATTTTATAATAAAGAATTATTAATTATATTAATTATTTATGTATAATTAATCAAATTATAAAAATAAATAATTTTTTAAATTAAAATATAAGTTTGATTTAAAATATAAGTTTGTATATAATTTTATTATAATTTTATGAGGATTAATTATTTTATATTATTATATCATATGTCACATTTTATAAAATATATTATATTATTATTTTTTTTAAAAAAATCAAAATAAATAAATAAAATTATTAAATATTTTATTATTTTATGACAATAAGAAAATGTTGTTTTTTATTTTTTAAAAATAGTAATGATAATAGTTTAGTAATGAGTGGTGAGCGTTGAACCAATAATACGAGTAAAACAAATAACAAATTCATTATCAATAGTATAATATTATGGCATGGCCATTTTTTTATAGAAGATAAATTAAAAGTAGTCGGTTCCAACTCATCAGGATCAAAAATAGATTGGGCCTCGGTAAAAGAGCAATCACTATTTATATATAGAACAGAAGGGGTGAATAAAATAACATAATGATTAAAGTTGTTGAAATAAATAGCTAATCACCTGATTATAAAAAAATAGTTAACTATGTTGACGGATAATAAATAAATAAAGTGTCATATTTATTAATTATTCATTTTAAAAATTATTAACTACGATTATATATATATATTTGAACACATTGTGATTTTCAAGTATATTTAAATACTTACAAATTATGTGTATTTTTCTTTACCGACTCAAAATCATGTGTGTGAACAATATATGATTAATAAATAATATCATATATATTTGAATACTTTTTTATACCGTCTGTATAGTTGAATATTTGAAATTTGTAGTTAATATATTTAAAATTATAGTTGATTTTGGTAAGTTGATAATTAATAGGTTATGATATTTTATTATATTCATTAATTATATATTTAAATTATGTTAACTACGTTGAAAATAATATTATAACAATTTAATTTGATTAGATGGAAAAAAAATAACTAAATTTGAATTGTGATCAGTTATTCGTTTGAACTGGGGTGGTACATATAAAAAACCTGAAGATCAAGTTTGTAGTTATATGAGAAAAGTGAGAGGTATAGTGGAATTGAAAGTGTGTACCTTTACAATATTTACAATCATTTATATAAAGGATTCTTAAGGTCCATTGAAAACAAAAATATTTATGTATTATCAGTTTGGTATCAAGGTTACCTTGGGGCATGGCCTCAGGTTGAAGTGTATTGGATCTTAATGTTTTAGTCAAATGGGTTGGACTTTAGGTAAATACCAAATATGACATAATTTCTATTCAAAGACAAACTTATATTTATTTGTGAGGAATAAAAGTGTGTATTTTATTATAGATTTAATACTCAAATAAGTCATTTATAATTTGAGTGCGATCTATTTTGTCTCTAAAAGAATATTTAAATTAGTCTGGTGATTACATATAAAAAACTTGTTAATTTTTTTATTTTAAATTTTACTTAAATTTAATAAATTAATTGTTGATAGTATCTATCATATAAATATATTTGTTTTTATATCGTATACACTAAGAGATATTATTTTGTATTCAACTGAACTAAATTATCAAAAGGATTAATTTAAATATTAAAAATAAGTTAAATTATTTTTTCAATCTCTTAAATTATTTTTTAGTTTCATTTTATTTATTTAAATATTTTTTTTTTCCATTGTGGTCACTTAATTATGCTTATGTTGTTCAGGTGGACAGTTTCTATTAATTTTTATTACAAAATATTAATGTTTATCACATTTTTCATCTTTAAAACTATAAACTTATAAATTTATTAATTTTTATCATATTTTCCAAATAACCTAATTTCGGCTTGATTTGATATATTTTAATCTGTAACCAACATTGGTATCCTCAAACTTACTCTTCTTCTTGTCACAGTTTACCTAATTTAAGCAAGATTCATTTAACACATTTGATTCAATAATTTTAACACTTCTTGACACTGTGAATTTGACATAATAGATTGTTTATCATTGTCATGCTTATATTTTTATTTTATTTGTTAATTTAAAGGAGATTTTAAACAAGAAGAATGAATTTAGGATCTTTCATTTTTGTAAGTTTGAAAGGTTATTAGTTTAAAATTCAGAAATTTGATGATATTTTTAGATTTTTATATTAAAATAAATTATAAATTTTTGGTTTTTCAAATTAAAGGTGAAGCCGATAATAAAACTTTTGTTTTTGTTTGACAAAAATTAACATAAAAAAGCCTCTCAACTAACAGAAGTATAATTAAAAAACTAAAATTAAATTAAAAATTAATTAAAAGATTAAGGTAAAATTAAAAAATAATCTAACAAGCTAAAATAATAATTTAACCTAATATTTGTTTTTTTTCATAAAAATCTCTCTTCTCCTTTGATCCTGCCATTTTTCCCACCATTTTTCTTTCCTTGCAATTTGACCTAAAATCTCCTACACCTATTGCGCACCCAAAGAGAGGCAATCACTCCTTTCTCTCATCAAAATCATTCCACAAATCACAGATTTTTCAAACTTGATTAGGAGAAATACCCACTCTTGCAAATTGCTATATTTCGAGTTCTTTCTCTCAGCTAAATCTACTAACTATAAATTTTATATTTTATTTTGAAGTTTAGGTAAGTAATGATTGTTGTTATAAGATGCTAGAACAATTTAATTCCCCATTCTCCATGGCTTCCTTCAAAACCCTATAAACTCTGAAAATCGAAAACTTTATGTTTTTAATTTTATTTTTTTTCCTACTCGACATTAGTATAGTTTTAAATAGATTTTTCTTAAGGTTAATATATTGATTGTTCATTTCCAGAATTATTGTGAAAATATTTTGGTGGCTCCTTCTGAAGTTGGCATTGCAATAGATTAACTTGGTTCTTCAGAATTGTGAGTAGATAATTTTTTTTTTTTTTTGGATTAATTTGTGGTGATTATTGTGTCTATGGTAGAAAGAAATAGTTGTAAGGATTTTCTTTGCAAATAAAAATCTGAAATATGATTTTGGTAGGCGGTTAATTTTGACTTCAGAATGATGCAACTATAGGGTAGGAGTTGTTTCTTTTATGTTGGGTTGTATGTCTAATTATGTGTTCTGAGATGTTAGTTACTTGTGTTGCTTCCTATCCTTTTTTACTACATGGAAATTATGGTATTTACAAATGACATAGATTCTGTTGGATAACTTTTGTTGTTGTTATATAATGTGGGGATATGGTTGATATTTTGAAACCTTTGGAAACCAGGGGAGACTTTTCTGAATTTTCGGTAACTCGGGCTTGCCAGGTGAAATATGTGTTAGGTTAGTGTTAGCTTGTGTGCCAGTCGTGACACTACCGTCACTGTTTATGAGGCAATTAGTTTATTGTTCACTTCAAATGGCTTTAAGTGATGTTTGATGGAATTAGGCAATTAGCTTGTGTCCCGTCTACATCCTTTATTACATTTCAACTTTCTTGTCATGAAATTGTAGGCAACTTGTAGCTGTGGTACACTATTGTTTCATTCTCTTATATCTGGCTATTGGTTGGTAATTTCACTCATTAGCATTCTAAAGCCGTCTTGAGAATGTCTCTCATGATTAGTTGAGATGTTAAAGAGATTATCATCCCTAAATCCCTAATATTCAAAAGCATCAATTGGTTAGATTATCATGATCATCACTAGATTTTATAAACTCTTTTTCGGCATAGTTATCAAATTGAGTTTCAAATCGTGAATCGGAAGATCTATTTGTTAATCAAATCTCAATGAACCGTAGGTAGAGGATCAATAAAAATGTCATTTTTAAGTAAAAACATGTTGCGAAGCAAAAATATAAGTCAAAACATCATATACAGGCCTAAAAAATAATTCAAGTTTAAATTAATGAAAAAAGAAGAGTCTCTAGCTATACTAAGTTGACAAAAAAGTGATTGGCTCAAAGTTGTCAAGGAATGAAATGTTAAAATAGAAATTTCACATTCCTCCTTTGACCCAAAGATGGATATTCTAGGATTTATTTTTAATTTTTTTCTGTTGTACTTCAGGGGTAGCAAAAAATTGAGGGCTTAGAAAAAAGGGTTAGTGACAGATCACCTTGTTCTTCTAATGGGATGGAGGTTGTTCTCTTACAATAACCTTTTTTTGACTCTTGTAAGAGTTGCAAAACCACAATGGCTACCACTCTCACAAAGGTTAAGAATATTATCAATTCTGTCATGGATGTCTGTTGGAGATTTTTGTCTTGCCGAAATGTTGGTGTTAGATCATTTTCCATGACAATGAAATGCCTCATTTCTGTTGTTCTTTCAGGTCAAAAGTATTTTATGATTCAGGTCCAGTTGTACTGCGAAATTGTTGTAATAGTGCCTCTCTGGTGAATTTTCAAGGTTAGCTTTTAGTTAGATTTTTTTTTAACTTGATTTGAACTGGTTGTGGTAGTGTATGTAATTATTAAAACAACCCATTTGTTATATTCATTAATGAATTTCTGAGAGAACAAAATTCCTGGTCTAACATAATAGTTGAAAACCCATTTTATGTTTTTTTTAACTAACCCAAATGCATCCGTTTCCACTGTCATTTGACATGATTTTCATTAGTTAGGATTTTGTAGAGAATCATGAACCAAATTCATGTCTTCTGCAAACATTGCAATTAAAAAGAATAGGAGTATTCCTATCTATTTCTCTACCCAATGGATGATGTGATTTACATTTACCGACTCAGTTCAGGATCCTAATTTGTTATCGCTTTGATCTTGTGGCAATTGATTTTATTAAATAAAAAATTTAATCTTAAGAGAGCATGCTTCTTTTTTAATCTTCATACATGCAATTGATATGTGTTATCTAGTTCAAGTTCCTCTGAGCTAATGGATTTGACTTGCAGCATCGAGATCATATGCTCGTGGTACACGCAAGCCCTATGATCTCTTTGGAAATAGACGACCAGGGGATGAAGAGTTCAAGAAAACCTGGGCAAAGGAGATGGATGAAGATAACACGCTATGGACAGGAAGTGAGGATGAAAGCGACGAAGATAACAATTCAAAGAGTCGTCTTCATAAAGATATTAGGAAAGTAAGACAGCAAGCTAAGGAACACGCAGACCTGATTGATGGTGATGACAGTGACGAGTTAAGAAGTGTTTGGTCCGGCAGCGATGAGGAAAAAACACTTTGGACTGGTGATGAAATGGATAGCGATGACGATGTGCCTACAGAAGCTTACCCAAATGAAAGAAGTGATAAGTACATAGATAAGTTGTTTGAGTTTGACGAAATGCCAAAATACAGAACCATCTCCGAGCTTTTGAAAGCTGAACAAGAGCCCGAGGAGTTGTCCCCGGGAAAGCAAGCTAGGAAGATTGCGGTTGAGAACGCTTTGAAGAAACTAAAGAAAGGTCCAGATGGGAGGTATACTAATACATGGGAAGTTATGACTGATTTAGATATTCTAATTGGAGCGTTCGAAAATGTCGTTTCGGGACCGGAGTATGAAGAGCTTAGACAGGGAGGGCCTAAACAGCTAAATATTCAGTTTTTTAAGGACATACAAGCGCGAATGAGAGATCCAAATTACAAATTCTCACCTGAGTTGAAATTGAAACCAAAGAGTAAACTTGTTTCTAGAAAGAAATGGCAAAAGACAGAGTCTAGAAGAAGGAAAGCACAGAAGAGATAAAGTTATGTTGTCTCAAGATGGGAACAGAAGTTGGGCTTGTAATCTTAACGTGCCTTTGTACTGTTTAATGTTTATGCAACTTAATGGATGAGAGTTTTTTTGGGTTACATAATGGATGAGTGTAGTATATTTAAAATTAAATGTTTCTTTTTTTTTTTTATATATATTTTTACCCAAAATATTCAATTTTTGTTGTTTTAACCCTTTGATTTCCAATGAAATGAATCTAATAATCTAGAGTTAAGTCGAGAGGCAAGTAAAGTTTAATAATGAAGTGTTTCAGATAAGATTTAAATTCAAAATGTTTGATTTATGGACTACCTTGAAGTTACTATTCAAATTATTATTATTTTCTAGTTACTTTGGAGTTTAGAAAAGATAATTTGATTATTTTATATCAGCATATGGGAAAAGAATAATGCAAAGTCCAAGGAACAGTTGGAAAATAATCCTTATCTTAGTACAATAGAGAACTTGATCAATATTACACGTGATTCAACAATGCCTAGCAAATAAGGTATTATTTCAACAATGCCTAGCAAATAAGTAAGGTATTATTTCTTTAGAGACAAAGTGATATTTTGTTGCATAGGGAAACCTAGATTGAGATTGTCCTTAACATAAATCAATCTTGGCAAGAAAAGGGTGGATTAAATTTGAAGAAATACAATCATCAAATGTGTAGGTATATGTAAGTCATATAACCCATATTTTATTTCATTCACCAAGAATTAGCATAGACAAATTTAACTATTTTTGCGAGAAATAACATAATTATATTATTAAAGAGAAAATGTCTAATGATCAAAATACAGGTGAAGCAAATCGTATCTATGAAGAATTTGAACCACCAACTGATGTGGATCGTGATGATGCAAGTGAGACACTAGTTTTTATGCTTCCAGGTTAATTTCTTTCTTCTCCATGTCATTAATTTCTATAATAATACTACATAGTACACAATCTCTAGGACGTAACTCAATTGACAAAATATCTTGATGTTTTGATTTCGAATATCTCAATGTTGTGTGCGAGTTTCTTTATCATTTTATCTAAACCTAAAAAAAAAATACCACATAGTACGTGGTATATAAATTGAACATAAATTAATTACATGCTTTTAAATTGAAAATTAAAAAACATAGTGAAATAATTACATGATTTTAAAGAATAATCAATCTTCTTTCATAAAATAATTCTCATTTTTTTTAAACAATACAAACTCAAGGTAAAAGTAAAGAAAATATGGACCTAAAAGTTGAATTTTGACATCACTTTTTACAAATGAATTTTTTATACCATTGTAAATATACTTGAAAAAAATAATGAAAATATATATATCGATATTCCAACAAACACCAATTCCACATGTCATTGAAGGAATTAAAAAATGTGATTTTTATTTATCAATGTTAAAAAAAAATTAAAATTTTATAAAAATTAAAATCTTAATTTTTATTTATCTACAAATAAAATTGTATAATTACCACAAAAAACTCATATACATTATGAGGTTTCGGACACTTCATATTTAAATATAAATATGATATTCAACTTAATAATATCAATATTTTATCGTTTTATCGTTAAACTAAAATAAATTAAAATTTTAATTAACCTTTGATAAAATGTATATTTATATGTACAAATACATTGACTAAATTTGAAGAATTATATGCAGGATTTAAGAAGGAGCAACTGAGAGTTCAAGTATCCACCACAGCACGTGTGTTAAAGATAAGTGGTGAAATACAAATAAGCAACAGCAAATATCGTCGATTTCTTAAAACAATCCCAATACAATCTTATTTGGACACAAATTCCATTGCTGCCAAATTTGAATCTGGAATCTTATACATTAAACTTTCCAAAATTACCAACAACAACAATAATCAGAAACAAAATGATCCAACACAAGAACCTCAAAAGCTTCAACAACCAAACACAACTCAAGTTTCTGATCAGGAAAAACAACAAGAACCAAAGAAAGATGAAGAAGGGAAACCTAAGAAGGAATTAAAAAAAGATGAAGAAGGGAAACCTAAGAAGGAATTAAAAAAAAAAGAAGAAGAGAAACCTAAGGAATTAAAAAAAGAAGAAGAAGAGAAACCTAAGGAATTAAAAAAAAAAGAAGAGAAACCTAAGGAATTAAAAAAAGAAGAAGAGAAACCTAAGAAGGAATTAAAAAAAGATGATGATGATGATATGAACAAACTTGTGAATGCATTTCTGGCTCTGATAAAATATTTAAGAAGAATAGGAAGAAATCAGTGAATTTGTTGCTACTTGCATTGATGTTTGGTCTCTATGTTAAGAATGTTATTAAGTCAATATTTTCAGGAGGACACAAAAGTCAAGAGTTGTAATTGATTGATTAATTAATTAATTAATTAATTAATTGTGTGTGAATAAGTATCTGTATGTGTAATATACTGCATAAATTCCCCAAGAGGATAAATAATATTTTAGGTTTATAATTATTATTAACTAGTTGTTATTGACTATGGTTTCTGATAATCATGATGCAATATATATAAATATACTTTTCCTTTTTATCCGTTGTTTTAAGGTTATTTATATATAAAAATGAATAATTTTTTTTTAATATTTTGTTATTTCTTTTATGAAAACAAAATTAGGAAGAATTTGCAAAGTTACATACAAAAGTTGAAAAGTATTTTTTATGCAAATGTAGTTTGTCATAAGAATTAATGATATTTTATTTAATAAAAATGAAATTGATGATAAAGTAAAGAATTGCATGTGAGACTTTAAATTAAATAATAATATGTTGTGTCAAAATGAATATTCATTCAAATTTTATATTAGATAATAAAAAAAAAAGAAAAAAGAATTATTATAAATATAGAGAATTGATTTGAGTTTTATTCGGCATTTGAGTGTAAATGTTTGGCTTTGAGATTTTTATTTTATAATTAAAAAAAATCTATTAATTAAGAAGATTTAAATTGACTATCTTGAGATACTTGTAGAAATTACAAGTGAAGTTAACTAATGATCTATTTTGTTATATGAATTTGAATAGGTGATTGGTGAAATCATAATAACTATATAAATTGCTTTTTTATTGCTTCTTGTTCCATATGTACTTTCATTTGTACGGAGACTTTCTTTTATCGGTTTTCCAACTATAGTAGACACATTACTCTTAAAAAGAAGTTACATTATTTTGTATTTTATTCTCATACATACACAAAAAGCTCAATCACATATCATGTATCCTATACTATTTGTTTGCCTGTCTCTATCTTTATATATAAACACAAACAACTCTGTCTTTCTTTTTAACACCGACTTTTACATTGAGATACTCCTATGTTTTGAAAAAATCACAAGTATCTAACATCTTTAGGACAAGAAAAAATAATATGTTAAAAAGTGTGTTTTTCTAAAAGTATGTGTGAAAGTGAAAAGAGAAGTTCTCTTTTTAAAATTTGCTTTAAGTTTTTCTTTGTTAGGAATGACGAAAGTTGGAGTTTAGGCTGAGTATTATAGTAGTGATTTTGATATTCGTGATTTTAAAAAAATATTTATATATATGGTCGTATCTCTTTAGTATTAATTT
The DNA here is from genome assembly GCA_037974835.1 of Cicer judaicum. Lineage (NCBI taxonomy): Eukaryota > Viridiplantae > Streptophyta > Magnoliopsida > Fabales > Fabaceae > Cicer > Cicer judaicum. The sequence goes on from JBBPBS010000247.1 coordinate 2,948,208, forward strand.
TAATAAATAATATTATTGTGATTAAATTTAAAAATTATATAAATATTTCAAATTCAAATTTTCAGTTAAAATTCAAATTCAAAATATTTGACTTATGGACTACCTTGAAGTTACTATTCAAATTATTATTATTTTCTAGTTAGTTTAGAGTTTAGAGAAGATGATTTGATTATTTTATATGAGCATATGGGAAAAGAATAATGCAAAGTCCAAGGAACAGTTGGAAAATAATCCTTATCTTAGTATAATAGAGAACTTGATAAATATTACATGTGATTCAACAATGCCTAGCAAATAAGTAAGGTATTATTTCTTTAGAGACAAAGTGATATTTTGTTGCATAGGGAAACCTAGATTGAGATTGTCCTTAACATAAATCAATTTTGGCAAGAAAAGGGTGAATTAAATTTGAAGAAAATACAATCCTCAAATGTGTATATATAAGTCACATAACCCCATATTTCATTTCATTCACCAAGAATTAGTATAGACAAATTTAACTACTTTTGCTAGAAACACCAGAATCATATTATTAAGGATAAAATGTCTATTGATCAAAAGACACGTGAAGCAGATCGTATCTATGAAGAATTTAAACCACCAAATAATTTGGATTGTGATGATGAAAGTGAGATACTAATTTTTATACTTCCAGGTTAATTTTTTTCTTCTCCATGTCATTAATTCCTATAATAATGCTACATAATACACAATCCGTAGAACATAATTCAATTGACAAAATATTTTGATGTTTCAAATTCGAATATCTCAATGTTGTGTGAGAGTTTCTTTATCATTTTATCTAAAATTATAAATAAATAAAAAAAAACCACATAGTATGTGGTATATAAATTGAACATAAATTAATTACATGGTTCTAAATTGAAAATTAAAAAATAAAAAATATAGTGAAATAATTACATGATTTTAAAGAATAGTCGATCTTCTTTTATCAAATAATTCTCATTATTTTAAATGATACAAACTCAAGGTAAAAAGTAAAGAAAACATGGACCTAAAAATTGAATTTTAACATCACTTTCTATAAATGAATTTTTTAAATTGTTATAAACATACTTGAAAAAGAAAATTAAAATATATATGTCGATATTCCATCGAACACCAAAACTATTTCCACATGTTATTGAAGAAATTAAAAAATGTGATTTTTATTCATCAATGTTAATTTTTTTTGAAAAAAGAATTATAAGAATTAAAATCTTAATTTTTTATGTCTATAAATAAATAAGATTGTATAATTACCACAAAAAGCTCGCACATTACGAAGTTTTAGACTCTCCATATTCGAATATGATATTCAATCTAACAATATCAGTATTTTGTCGATTGAACTAAAAAATTAAAATCTTAATTAACCTTCCATAAAATGTATATTTATATGTACAAATACATTGACTAAATTTAAAGAATTATATGCAGGATTTAAGAAGGAGCAAATCAGAGTTCAAGTAACCACAGCACGTGTGTTAAAGATAAGTGGGGAAAGACAAATAAGCAACAACAAATATCGTCGATTTCGTAAAGAATTCCAAATACAATCTCATTTGAACATAAATACCATTGCTGCCAAATTTGAATCTGGAATCTTATACATTAAACTTTACAAAATTATCAACAAGAACAATAATCAGAAACAAAATGTTCCAACACAAGAACCAAAGAAAGATGAAGAAGAGAAACCAAAGAAGAACAAAGTTGAGAAAACGCCAGAGACAATGAGAGTTGTTTCAAAACAGAGACCAGAATATGTGAATGCATTATGTGGTTTGGTTGATGAAATTAAGAAGAAGAAGAAATTTGTGAATTTGTTGCTACTTGCATTCATGTTTGGTCTCTATGTTAAGAATGTTATTAAGTCAATATTTTCAGGAGGTCACAAAAGTCAAGAGTTGTAATTGATTAATTAATAATATTTTAGGTTTATAATTATTATTAATTAGTTGTTATTGACTATGGTTTCTGATAATCATGATGCAATATATATAAATATACTTTTCCTTTTTTATCTGTTGTTTTAAGGTTATTTATATATAAAAATGAATAATTTTTTTTCTTCATTTTTTTTAATATTTTGTTATTTCTTTTATGAAAACAAAATTAGGAAGGATTTGCAAAGTTACATACAAAAGTTGAAAAGTATTTTTTATGCAAATGTAGTTTGTCATAAGAATTAATGATATTTTATTTAGTAAAAATGAAATTGATGATAAAGTAAAGAATTGCATGTGAGACTTTAAATTAAATATTGATAATGACAATGATGTGTTACATTAAATATTGATAAAGTTTTTAGTTAATCAATATCAAATATTTATTCTTCTTAAATTGGATTACCATTGTCAATGTTGTTTTTGGTAAGATTAAAACATATAATATTGTTTATCATGATATAAATAAAAGTTTAGATTTATCATCGAAAAAAAATGAACCTCCAATCATGAAACAATAACTACCTCAAGTATTATTGTAAACACTAAACACAAATACACTTTTTGCTTCAAATTTATTATTATATGATTGATGTTTAATTGATTAATGTCTTTAAGAACAGTAATATGGAAAAATATTGATATGTTGTCTATTAGAAAAATATAAACTCGGTGATTATTCTTATATCTCTATATTTAAAAAATTATATATGACTAAAGAGCAAATTGATTACTATCTTAAATAATAGTATTTTTGTTTTTGTTTTTGTTGCATAATACAACATAAGTTATACAATTAAGCTGTAAATAATATATTACATTTTATTTTATGAATCAAACTGATTCGTTTATTTTATAAAAAATCAAGTCATATTTTTTTTTTAACAATTAATATCAATTAATAATGGCAATTTAGTAAAGTACGGTTTCCAAAATCAATATGGTTTGAAAATCTAATGTTTAATGACAATTATGTGTTTTGTGAAATAGTGATAAAGTTTTTGGTTAAGCAATATCAAATATTTATTGTTCCTAAATTGGTTTAGCATTGTCAATGTATTTTTTGGTAATATTATAACATATAATATTGGTTATCATGATATAAATAAAATTTTAGATTTAACATGGAAACAAAATTTAACCTCCATCATGAAACTATAACAACCTCTATCATAAAACAAAAATTAACCTCTATCATGAAAAATTAACCTCCATCATCAAACAAAAATAATTGTATATCTATATCATGCAAGAAATCATAAAAGATAATATGGATGATTACACTATTGTTAGAAAAATGAGAGCTACAAAAGCGAGACATAAAAGGAAAACTATATTGGAAAAAAGAAGAGCAAAAAGGATGAAACTTGATTGTCACTCTACTATGTCAAATCCCAATTCTGAATTAAATGTTATATGTAATTATCAAAAACCTCCTTTGTCTGATATTATATTGGGTGTTAACAACAAATGTTCAATATCTTCTTTTAATCAGAGTTACACCTCAAACATAAAGACAGGGGGAGTGTTATACAAAGTTAACAACATTCAAATTTCTGTCATCAGACAAACGGAAATCAATTGTCTGGACTACACGCTTTGGGGGCTAATCTTTTTAGAAAATTTCAAAATGATGATTCAGGTTCATGTTCAACATCAAAAGCATTACCAAACGTGCTCCCATTAAACACACAAACATATGAGAATGACAATAGCGACGATGACTTACATGTCTCGGATCCTGAATTCAATGATAGTGAAGGTACATACCGTATTAGCCAAATATATGATTTATCTTTTGAAAATCATGTACAAACTAAATGCAAATGAACAAACTAAAATGATTCCCTTAATAGATGCAATTGATGATGTCGCATATAGTAATACTTATGAAGATGAAGTTTTCCTCAACAATAACACGTTTGAAGAATTTGTCAATAGACAAGATCTATTTATGCATTTTAAGGTTATAATTTAATATGTTTAATATTTAATATGTTACGAAGTTGTTAATATTAAATTACTTGATGTTGATTTATTTCAGTATATTCTGATCTTGGCAATTCCATGATTAAATGCAATTACTGTGGAGCAAACATGTGGTACCAAGAACGAATGAATAAAAGTTCTCATTCTGCAAATCTAAAATTTTCCATGTGTTGTGGCAATGGAAAAGTGCAACTTCCTCTACTAAAGACACCACCACCACTTCTTCAAAAACTACTTTTCACACATGATTCCCCTAAAAGTAAAAACTTTCAACAATATATTAGGATGTATAATATGATGTTTGCATTCACCTCTCCAGGAGCAAAGTTGGACAATAGGTTTAATACTGGATGAGGACCACCAAATATGAGAATACAAGGTCAAACATGTCACAGGATAGGCAGTTTGTTACCACTACCTGGTCAAACACCCAAGTTTGCACAACTATATATTTACGATACTGAAAATGAGATCCAAAAGAGAATCCAAGGATTCAGGTAAACTTATCATCTATAAGTATTATGTTAACATTTTTAATATACATTTTATCAATTATATTATGTTCAGTAAGCTTCTATAGCAACAAATAAACACAAAATTCAGTATATAATTTCATATAGTTATCATACATTCATTAATATATAATAATAATAATAATAATAATAATAATACGAACACAGAGATAGAGAGAAATGTCAAGCTAATTGATAATTTTATTAATCTAAAATATCAATAAATTTTGGATTTTTAATTCATATGCCTTACAAACAATTGCATGTTTCCTACCATATTTTTCAATACTATCTTCGTAAACACTAACAATTTGATATTATAAATTATGAATATATAGGAACAACAATATTGATCAACAAATAGTTCAAGAGTTTAGTAACATGCTTTACCAATACAACATACATGCTCAATCATTTAAAATGGCAAGAGTACGATTGCAAGATAATCAACTGCATTATTTGAAACTACGCTTGATTTCTGAAAGATCATCTGATGGAAGATTATATAACCAACCAACTATGTCTGAAGTGGCTGCACTAATAGTTGGTGATGTGGATACAGGTTCAAAAAGAGATATTATAATGGAGACACAAAGTGGTACGCTAAAAAGGATTGACGAGTTTCATCCAAGTTATTTAGCATATCAATATCCTTTGCTATTCCCTTATGGTGAAGATGGTTATAGACCAAAAATTGCTCATAGAAACACAGTACGAACAAAAAGTTCTAAGCGGAATCAACTTACAATACGAGAATGGCTTGCATATAGAATTATGTCAAGAGATCATGAGGCACAAACAATATTGACGTCAAGAAGATTACTCCAACAATTCTTGGTTGATGGATTCACAATGATGGAGGGACACAATCTCAATTGGTTGAGAAACAACCAATCAAAATTGCGAGTTGAAAAATATCGCAGTTTGAATGACAAACAGGGAAACAACCAAGTTCAAGGTTCAAATAGGGGTAAGAGAGTTGTGTTACCAGCAACATATGTCGGTAATCGTCGTTACATGGATAACTTATACTTTGACGGCATGGCTATTTGTAGCTATGTTGGATTTCCTGACCTTTTTATTACATTTACATGTAATCCTAATTGGCCAGAAGTTCAACGATTGTTGGCATCAAATAATTTAAAAGCTATTGATCGTCCAGACATAATTGCAAGGATATTTAAAATGAAGTTTGACGAGCTACTAGCAGATTTGACAAAGTAACAAGTTCTTGGCAAAATACTTGCATGTAAGTATTCCTCTTAATATTTATTAATAGTTTATATGTTGTAAACATATATGCTCATCATGTAATAAATTGAAAATTAACCTTTGTAGATATGTACACCATTGAATTTCAAAAGCGAGGTTTGCCACATGCCCATATCTTGATAATCCTTCATCCATCAACAAAATACCCAACACCAGATGATATTGACAAAATAATTTCAGCTGAAATTTCGGACCATGTCGGTGATCCAGAATTGTACAATTTGGTCAAATCACACATGATACATGGACCATGTGGTTTATCTAACCATAAAAGCACCGTGCACAAAAGATGGAAAATGTAAAAAGTTCTTTCCAAAAAAGTACCAAGATAGATCAATTGTTGATCAAGATGGATTTCCAGTGTATAAAAGAACTCATAATACACGAACAGTTGACAAGAATGGCATCCATCTAGATAATCGGTTTGTTGTCCCATACAACCAACATTTGCTTCGTAAGTATCAAGCTCACATCAACACGGGATGGTGTAATCAAAGTACATCAATCAAATACTTATTTAAGTACATCAACAAAGGTTGTGATAGAATAACTGCAACGATAGTGCCAAATGAATCATCGTCCGCAGAACCAGAAGTTGATGAGATTAAACAATATCTTGATTGTAGATATGTCTCACCCAGTGAAGCGTGTTGGAGAATCCTAGCTTTCCCAATACACGGAAGAAAGCCGGCTGTTGAAAGATTGTTTTTCCACTTACAGGGTGAACAACCAATTTATTATCATGATTATGAAAATATTAATAATGTTTTGCAAAAACCATCAGTTACAGAATCCATGTTCACCTCATGGATGGAAGCAAATAAGGTATATCCTGAAGCTAGAGAATTAACATATAGCAAATTTGTGTCCAAGTTTGTATATGTTAAAAGTAAAAGATGTTGGAAACCACGAACCAAAGGGTATACGGTTGGAAGACTTATATGGGTTCCACCATGTACAGGAGAGTTATATTATTTGAGAATGATGCTCACTCATGTTAAAGGCCCACAAAGTTATGAACAAATAAAGACATTTTCTAATTGTATTTATGATAGCTTTCAAGATGTCTGTTTTGCAATGGGGTTGATTGGAGATGATAAAGAATACATTGAAGCTATCAAAGAGGCACATAAATGGGGATCTGGATATTTCTTGCGGAAACTTTTTGTGACCATGCTCTTGGCAAGTACTATGAATCGACCAGCTGATGTGTGGAATAAGAGTTGGCATTGGTTAGCAGATGGAATTTTATATGAGCAAAGAAGGATCTCAAACAACAAAGGTATACAATTAATTATCCAATTACTATCTTTTATTAACATAATATTACTCCAACTACAATAGTGGTCGGTGATACTAAATTATATAGGAATAATATCTTAAAGTTATCATACTACAATTTTATGCACAAATTAAATGATTTTTTTTATTGAATTCATTCATTTGTTTTTATATGTTATCTTACAAAATAATTTACTATTCTCAATTCATTCCAAACAAAAAAAGTATATATGCATCATCATACCAAATTTAATTAGCTTTATAGATATCAACATAAAATACATCTCATGCTATTACTTCATCTCTGATATAATTAAAAATTTATATGTTATTAGATTTGATGCTAAATGATGAGGAGATTCAAAATTTAACTCTCGTGCAAATTGAGAAACATTTGCAAGATAACAGAAAGAGCTTAAAGGAATACAAGCCAATGCCATATCCAAAAGGATATGTGATGACACAATTGGGGAATAGACTTATTTATGAAGAACGTAACTACAATGTAGCAGAACAATTTCAAGAGTTTCAAACTTTGTACGCAACGCTTACAGGTTAGTTGATAATTATTTTCAAATAAATTTGAATATGATTTTTATTCAATATTTTAAATTTTTATTATATTGGTTAAAAATAGATGAGCAAATTGTGATTTTCCTTAAAATCATGAAAGCTGTCAACGAGCAAAAGGGGGGAGTATTTTTTCTTTACAGCTACGGTGGTACAGGAAAAACATTTATGTGGCGAACGTTGGCTTCAAAAATACGTTCAGGAAAGCAAATTGTGTTGACAGTGGCCTCAAGTGGAATAGCATCACTATTGCTACCAGGTGGGAGAACAACACATTCAAAGTTTAAAATACCTGTTCCTACACTAGAGTCATCTACATGTAATATAGATAAATGTAGTGATCATGCAGAATTACTGAAGGCAACCAAATTAATCATATGGGATGAAGCGCCTATGGCTCATAAGTTTTGTTTTGAGGCACTTGATAAAACATTGAAAGATATCATGAGTGAAACTAAGTTCAAAAATACTATCTTTGGAGGCAAGGTTGTAGTATTTGGTGGAGATTTTAGGCAAATTTTACCGGTTATCCCAAGAGGAAGCCGATCAGATATTGTTAATGCAACAATTAACTCTTCCTATATTTGGGATCATTGTCAAGTGTTAAGACTCACGAAAAACATGTGTTTGTTGCCAGCAATGCAGAGAGAAAATATGGATGAACTTAAACAATTTTCAGAATGGATTTTAAAATTAGGAGATGGAAAGCTTTCAGAGCCTAATGATGGTCATGCAGATATCCAAATACCACCGGAGTTGACAATCACTAACTTCAATGATCCACTTCAAGCAATCGTTCAAAGCACGTATCCAAATTTAATCCAAAATTACAAGAATGAAGATTTTTTGCAATGTAGAGCAATTTTGGCGTCAACAATAGAGATTGTTGATTCAATAAATGAATATGTGATGACCTTAATACCAGGTATTATTATTATTATTATTATTATTATTATTATTAAACATTTATTTATATAATTATAGTTGTTGAATTATGTGTATACTCAACTAATATCGTTACTTTATTGCACTAATTATAGGAGAAGAAAATGAGTATTTAAGTTCAGATTCTGTTGATTGTTCAGAAAGTCATGGAAATGAATCTTTTGATATCCTTACACCTGAATTTTTGAGCACATTAATTACCTCAGGCCTTCCAAACCACAAAATAAAACTAAAAGTTGGAACTCCAATCATGCTTTTGCGAAATCTTGATCAATCTGAAGGTTTATGTAATGGAACAAGACTTATTGTTACAAGGCTTGCAAATCATGTGCTCGAAGCAAAGATAATTTCAGGAAAAAATATTGGAAACTTGATATATATCCCACGAATGTCTATGTCACCTTCTCAATCACCTTGGCCTTTCAAGCTAATTAGGAGACAATTTCCCATAGTTGTTTCCTATGGTATGACAATCAACAAATCACAAGGACAATCATTGGACTATGTTGGGATATACATGCCAAAACCAGTCTTTAGTCATGGTTAGTTATATGTACCTATTTCAAGAGTTAAAAGCAAGAATGGATTGAAGATTTTAATACATGACAAATATAAGCAGACATCGTATACAACAAACAATGTTGTATACAAAGAGGTTTTTCAATCTCTTTGATTTGTAAGTATATTATTTTCTTTAATTATTCCATATAAAGATTTAACTATAGACATTGAAATCATTTAAATATTGTACTTTTCAATTACTTAATCAACTTTTCAATTACTTAAAAGTTGTTGCTCAATTATTATGTAATTCAATATTGTACTTTACACTACTCTATTAAGTATTCCATCATGGATATGCGACAATATTGCTTTACCATAATATACATAAATCTAATTTAACAAATATGCTTAGTTTTATAGTAAACAATACAATTAGCAATTTCGATTTTTTTGGGTCAATTTTTGCAATACAAAGACAATTTTCAATCATTATTATTTTGTTGAGATGGATCGTTAACTAACATTGAACATGTTATAAAAAGAATATACTATAGAGAATGTACTCGAACCATTAAAACTTAAAGTATATTGTTAACTCTATTTCTCATATTTTGTTATCTTATCAAACAATCAAAATACAATTTAAATTACATCATAAGATGATATTAATTGACATGCAAATTATGTTACATGCCTTTGGTGCAGATTATGACATTTGATGCAAATTATGTTATATGGTGCTAGTGCAGATTATGACACTTGGTGCAAAAAAATACAAGAAATAAAGTAATCTTTCAACATTACAAAAGTTATTGATAATACATTACTAATTAAACATCAAAATCCAATCATCAACGATTGATAATGTATGGATGAAATTTTTAAGGTAGATTTCTTTACATGTAAAACATATTTTACTAAACTATGATTTATTATTATATGTCTTAATCAATTACATTCATATTCTATTATTACGATGATTTCATTCTAACTTGCATGTTCATTGTCTTCAAAAATTGTTTTCTACAAATCAATATTATTTGGGATACTTCAAAAATTGTTTTCTACAAATCAATTTTAACTCTCACAACGAAAATCTATCATAAATTATTTTGTTGTCATGTTAATAATTTTAAGTACAACTAATATATTAATTTGATAATTATCAACTATAGTAATTAACTTCATTGATTTTATTCTATTTATTATAAAAAATACTTAATTAAATAAAAATATATAAACGACGCACCACCCGTGCAATAGCACGGGTATTATACTAGTTTATATATAAAAATGAATAATTTTTTTTTTCATTTTTTTTTAATATTTTGTTATTTCTTTTATGAAAACAAAATTAGGAAGGATTTGCAAAGTTACATACAAAAGTTGAAAAGTATTTTTTATGCAAATGTAGTTTGTCATAAGAATTAATGATATTTTATTTAGTAAAAATGAAATTGATGATAAAGTAAAGAATTGCATGTGAGACTTTAAATTAAATAATAATTGTATTAAAATTAATAATCATTCAAATCTTATATTAGATAGTAAAAAAAAAAAGAATTATTATAAATATAGAGAATTGATTTGGGTTTTATTCGACATTTAAGTGGAAATGTTTGTCTTTGATATTTTTTATTTTGTAATTAAAACAAATAATATTAATTAAGAAGATTTAAATTGACTATCTTGATATACTTGTAGAAATTACAAGTGAAGTTAACTAATGATATATTTTGTTGTATGTGAATGGGTGATTGGTGAAATCATAATAACTAATATAAATAGCTTTTTTATTTGTACGGAGACTTTCTTTTATCGGTTTTCCAACTATATATTAGACACATTACTGTTAAAAAGAAGTTACATTATTTTGTATTTTATTCGATCTTAACTAATATACATGGTCAGATCTAGTTATTCAAATTTCCATTTTTTATTCTCATACATATACAAAAAGATACATGCTACTTGTGTTTTTTGTTTTGATGTTTGGTCTCTATGTTAAGAATGTTATTAAGTCATTTTTTTATCTTGAGGAGAACACATAAGTCAAGAGTTGCAATTAATTAATTAATTGTGTTAGTTGTATGTGAATAAGTATGTTACAATTATATGTATGTAAAACCGCATAAATTTACCAAGAGAATAAATAATATTTGAGGTTTATAATAATAATAATAATAATAATAATAATAATAATAATAATAAGAATAAGAATAATTATTATTATTATTATTATTATTATGAGATTAATGAGTGTGCAATTGGTAAAACTATTTTATATGTATATCAATTTTGCAAATGTATTAATTATTGATTTTTAAAAAAATCTCTAAAGTTTATGGTTAAGATGTGGGTGGGGTATATTGACCCACTTTTTCAAATAAAAATTTCAACAATTTTTATGTAAAAGTTTCAATTTTTTTTAAATAAAAATTAATTTTTAAATTTTTTCTTTTTGTTTTTGAGAAAAAGAATTTCAACAACTTTTTTTTTCAATCTTTTTTGCAAAATATTTTGAGAAAAAATGTTTTAAATTTTATTTTTTACTTTTTTTGAGAAAAAAAAGTTTTTTTAGAGAATTTTTTTTAATATTTAAAAAAATTCAAAAAAAATCTCAACACAATATTAAATTCATGAGCCGTTCGTTTAGGTGGACAAAAAATAATAAAATAATAAGTGGAGTTTTAAAAAGTTATTGAAATATTGAACCTAATATTGAAGAGCTTTTCTTAAAAGAATTTTGAACTTTGAAACTTAATTGTGGACTCTAAATTATGGTATCACAGTTGTAAGAATACTTTTTTGTTGTAAAAAATGAGACCAATAAATTATAGCCATTAAATTTTAATTATTTGCTATTTTAGGCTCACTTAATTTGTAAATTAGCAAGTGGGTGTACATTGCTAAATGTTTTTTTTTATCTTACTTTGCTAAATGTTAATATACTCTTTCTATTCAGACCAAAAGAAAATAGTAATGTTTCGATACTTATCCTATAAATATTTGGTTGTGTATACATATATATATATATATATATATATATATATATATGTGTGTGTGTGTCTATATGTATGTATAAAAATAACCCAACTTGTTATATTGAGTTACTTTATTTCCCATATTTTTAAAAACTATACATAAATTCGAAAGTATATTTTCAAACGGAAAAATTGTTTTTGTTCAGATGCATATCTCTTGAGGACAAAAAATTTGTATTTATTTTGGAAGTACTTAGTTCATGTAAAGTGAGAAAATAAGTTCATTAAATATTTGCTTTAAGAAGTTTTTTCTCTCTCTCTCCAATCGCATGTTCTCAATAGCTCTTAGATTTTAGGTTTCATTATAATTTTAATTTATTTATTTTTATTAATTTACAAAATTAGTTTTTTATTTTAAAAGTCGAGTTTTAATCTATTTCTCATATGAAACTAATGTAGTAACTTTGAAACGAGCTTGGATTCATATTTTATCTTGTTCCAACAAATTTACAAAATAAATAGTAACAAAATTACTTAGCTCATGATATTTTTTTTACTAATTCATTATATTCTTCCCTTTTATTCCTTTTGGACTTTTATAAAGATACTACCTAGTATTTGAAGTAACTAACAAAAGATGCAAAATTTTATTGAGTTTATTAGACATTTCACTCTAATTTTTAAACTTTCTTTTAGATTTAATATGCGATTAATATGAACGAAAAAAGATTTAGACACCTTACATTTGCAAAGATTTAAGAGATTTGAATTTTTAGGAAAAATTAGTAAGTGCTAAACCACAGTGAATATATTTTGTATCTACAATATAAATAAATAAATAAAACTTTCTTTCACATATGAAACTTTTTATATTTAATAATCTCCGTCTATATTAATAGTAAAATACTGGTAACAAAATATAATATATACAAGATTAATGACTTTTTTAGGTTAAATATATACTATAATAAATTAAAATTCTATGGTTTTATGCAATAGCTTAAAAAATGCCAAAATCCTTATCTTTGTCCCATAATAAAATTTTGCATTGAGAATAATATCTCTTTATGGTTGTAGGCTATAACATTGCCAAAACACAAAGTCACCTAGATGATAGATGAGACCAAAGCATATAAGTTTTCTTGCATTGGAACATTTGACTAATGTTTGCACGAAAAGAAAGTGATAAAACAAAACAATAAATTACAATAACTAATTTAAAAATGGCATGCATAGTACATAATAATGTCCAATTGATGCATATAAAAGTAACATCGATAGAACTCTCATTCTCCAACATAAATAGAAAAGACCAACATACAAAATAATATATTAACAACAATATTGAAATTTGCAAGCATGGATCAAAAGGCACAATCAACACCTAGTCGTGTATACAAAGATTTGAAACCATATTTTGAATGGAATGAAGATGAAGCAAATGCCACACTTGTCCTAATGCTGCCAGGTATTTTTAATTTCTTTCACCTCAAATCCATTTGAATTTTTCAGATTTCATAACCTTTTTACCCTGAGTTTGTATAATTTAGTAAATCTCTTCTTCAAATTATGTATGTCACATTTAAAATTAAATTCATTTTTTAATCATATTTTGTTGTAAAAGTACATAATATTAGACATATCATTTCTAATCTTTTATATGTTATCATGATTTTACTTTATTATATTAGTTTCTTTTATTAGCTATTTGTTTTTAGCCACTTTCTCATATTTTTTAATAAATGTATGAACTTTCAATTTCAACAAAAAAAAAAAGGATTCACAAAGGAACAATTGAGGGTGCAAGTGACTTCAAATGGTGTCCTAAGGATCAATTGTGAAAAACAAGACTTTGATAACACATGGCATCGTTTTGGAAAAGAATTTCCAATTCCTCAATATTGTGACACCAATGAAGTGAGTGCAAAGTTTGAACGTGGAGTGTTATCAATCAAGTTTCCTAAGTCAATCACCCCTATTAAGTCACAAGAACAAGAAACTATCACAAATCCACCACAAGAAGCTTCAAATCCAAAGCAACATAGTGATGAACCTAAGACACAAGCACAAGTGATTGATGATCAACAAGAGTCACCAAAAGAAGACACAAAAGAAAATAAAAAAATAGAAGAAAAATATGAAAATGAAGAAAATAAGGCTAAGCCTAATGATGAGTTGTTAGAGACAAAAAAAGTTGATAAAAGCACTATTAATGATCAAGGAACACAAAAGGGCAAGATGATACAAAGATTGAAAACAAGGGTTTTGGATTTTAGTTTAAGTTTGAAATCAGGAAAAGATAAGGATGTTAACCAATTATTAGCATTTGGTTGTGGTGACACAAGGCCTAAGAGGGGTATGGTGTTGGTGAATTTGATTGTGGCCATTTTATTGGTTTTGGTGATTGGTGTATATGTCAAAAATGCACTTTGGTCATCATCAAAATCATTTCTTGGAGAATCAAAGGAATTTTAATCACAAATATGCATGTACATTCTGTACATTCCTGTGAATGCATAAATAAATTCAATAAAGGAGCAATACAATAAATTTGCTTTTATATATATATTTTATGGGTATATTTTACATAAAGATGGATTAAATTGTATCGATATATGATTCGGATATTGTTATATGATTTAATAATTTTTTATAGAATTTTTTATATATGAATGTCATTTTCTATTTAATGTTATTTACTTGAATTTCAAAATAAAAAATAAAATTGTAATTAATGCGTTTAAATTGAATTAGATCATAATTAATTTAAGATGATATGATCTTGTAATTGGATTTGACCAACTTAGTTTTTATCAATTAAAATCAATCAAAGTTGAGACTAGTATATGAAGTGAATTTCTGAATTTCATTTTTTTTTACGTCAATCATAATTTAATTAAAAAAAGTTTGATGATAAATCAAAATATAAAACAGTAGATAATTGTCGGATATGATCTTGTAATCATTTTTTTTATTCAAGGTATAAAGTGTACGTCATTCATCTTTAATGATTTTGCAGCATCACATTTAAATATGGTCCCTTCGTTACTTGTCAGAAGTTGGTCATTGTAATACACAAAAACATGTGTCGGGCTCAAAGTTTATAGATTGTGTGAAGAAACAATTTTTGGATTTTATATTTTAAAATAAAATAATAATAATAATAATAATAATAATAATAAAGAGTTTTTTATGATTATTTCAAAACACTTCTATTTATACACGTGTTTATTTATGTGATCTCGATAATTCAAAGTGACAATGCATTCACTTAAAAAAATATTGCTAAACAGTATAGGTTTTCCAAACTCTTTTTAATTAACATATATGGTTATGGCACTTATTATACAAATTTTAAGTTAAAAGTTTTATATTTGACTCCTTAACCTATTCTCTAAGAGTACTAAAGTCTTGACAAAAGTTAAGAAATTGAGCCATAGTTTGAGGTTTTTAACCCCTTTAAAAACTAAGTTTTTTTTCTTTCTTTTGTTATTTTAGTACAAGCATTCATTAGGATGAGCCTCTATTTAAATGTATTAGCATTTTGTCAGTACATATTCCTTGAGAAGATGTGATAAGATATCTTCATTAATTTGATGAAAAGCTCATAAAATGTTTCACTAATCTAAACTCGCTAATATTAAATTGGACGGAATTTTACTCCATTATTAAGTATTCTTTTTAATTTTAAATATAAATTAAAATATAATTGACCGAAATTTAAGCTAAATACTTTTTTTTTTTTTTATCTTTTCCTTATACTTAGACTAAAGTAGTAGTTGTTATTATTTTCTTTGAATCCATTTTTTTTTATCATTGTCATCAAGCACCGAAAAATGAAGTGGTTTTGCGCCTCAATTATTTAACTTTTTCTCTCACACAATTTAGTGCTTTTAAAATGACAAAATTATTTTTGTAAAATGGATTAAGTAAATTGAATTTAAAATAATTTAAGTTTAGATATATTTATATAAATTTTAGTTGAGCAATAAATTTTAATATAAGAATCATAGTAGACTTAAAAATTATAAACTCTAACTTCAAATAAAAATTAATTATATCAAAAATATATCAAAATCAATTATATATCTCAATTATCAATTATTACTACTCCAAATTTGAAATCAAAAGTCGTCTTAGTATCAATTATTACAACTCCGAACAAATATAGAAAAATTGAATTTCCAAAAAACTTGTTCAAACCAATTAACCACTAATTTTTATTGGGTTCACCAATTTTTGCATCTGATAATAGAGGTACTTAATTGTATTAATTGATACAAACATCTAATCATAGCTCAAACAAATAATATTTTATGCCATGTTATTACGATTAATTATCATTGACCTCACATGTAAAACTTATTTTAATGTATATTTGATTCTACATTTAATGAATGCAAAATTAATTTTAAAGATGTAAAATTGATTTAAAGATAATTAGATGTTCTAAAATAGAATTAATTGTCCTAAATTTGATTATAACTCAAAGTTATATAATTTATATTTTAACTCCAAACATGATTTGTAAATTCAAATGTGTTTCTCACTTTTATGTGAATATTTTTAAATATAAATTATTTTATATTAAGTTTTTAATAAAATAAATTTTATAAAAATAATTTATTTAAAATAAATTTTGATAAATAGAATCAAACACAAACGTAATCACACACTTAGTACGTGAAAGATAAGTACCGCTTTTACACATTTCCACTATCAATTGAATTAGAAATAATGAATTTTTATTTTCACCAATAATGATAATGGTCGGAGAGTTACAAAAATCACTAAAAATAATGAATTTTTATTTTCACCAATAACGATAATAGTCGGAGAGTTACAAAAATCACGGCTAAATAACATTAAGACATGGAAAATTTGTTTCAACTTCAGTTCCAAATATTGGCTTAGACTATCAAGACAACTTTTTGTGATGATTATAACTTAGCTTTTTAATAAAAGGATTTAGATGTTTACAGTGCACCGATAATATTTACAGAATATCCACCAACGAGATCTTTACATTAGTCAACTCCTTATCAATTAAATTAACATCGGTTGATTATAACATAGTTAAATTTTTATGGTGTGAAAATGGAAACATATAGCTCATGTCTTAAGCTGAATGTAAAAGCTCTAGAATAATCTGTCGGGATAAAGAATAGCACTAAGAACAAAATATTGGAATTTAGATTTTAGATTTTAGCATTACCAAGGTATGAGGTCACCTCATTTGTTGTTAAAGCATATTATTTATCTTGTTACACCAGACAGACTAAAGTCATAAACAGAAATAACATAATGTTTGCACGAAAAGAAAGTAATAAACCAAATAAAATGTAAATGAACAAGAATTTGCGTGCAAACTGCATGCTAAATACGTCTCTCATGAATCCGATGAGTATAAAAGAAACGCCATGACATGACCAATTCATTCAATTACTAAGAGGCAAAGATACATAAAAGAAAAAGAGAACGAAAGACACAATAATGGATACAAAGAAACAGACAGAAGCTGATCGTGTCTATGAAGACTTTGAACCACCTCATGAATGGGATAAATATGATGGGCGTTTCACTGTTATGCTGCCAGGTAAACATTATTTCAAGTTTTCAAATCTTGAATTCATCTTGTCAAAAGAAAACTTTGGAATTCTATATCACACTAATTAAAACTTAATTACCATATACTTATAGTGGTGTAAAAAAATGCAATAGAAAACATGTCATTTAAATATTTGTGTATATATTTTAAAAATAATATGATAACGCATATCAGTAGTATAAGTTATTATATTATATAAGTAATAGGACCAATAAATATGTATTTCATTTACTTCTATTTTTTAGACATACAAAAAAATTTCATAAACCTATTCCTTATGGCCGTTGAACGATTTGACTTGCACTTTACTATTTTTGACAAAGGAGTTGCGCACTTATCTATCCGCCAAATTCTTGTTTTAATAAATTTAGAGAAAGCAGGTTAAAATAACAAAATGATTATACTATACATTTTTTACTGAAACAAAGTCACACAATAAATAACTCATAAGATAACAACTATTTTCCATTTAGACACTCTTAACTTTTGATTAATTTGCAGGTGAAACAAATTTTCATCTATTTTTTATCCCAAAAATACATTTTATATACACATTAAAGTCTTTAACATGCAGGATACACAAGGGATCAAATGAAGGTTCAAGTGACCTCAAAACCTGCCCTAAGGCTGATGGGTGAACGACCGACCTTTCTGAATAGATGGCGTCGTTTCAAATTAGAATTTCCCATTCCTTCTGATTATGACACAGACAGTGTGACTGCAACATTTGAGGGTGGCAAATTAACTGTTAAATTTGCCAAACTGAATAACCCAAAGGAAACAACAACAAATCCTCCAGAAGAAGCTCCAAGGCCAAAGGAACCAACAACAACAACAAATCCACCAGACAAAGCTCCAAGGCCAGAGGAACCATCACAAAAGGGTGTTCAAGAGGGCACCCCAAAAGCGACAGAAGAGAAAGCAGAAACAAAGACTGATGATGTCTCTGATCAAAATACACCACCACAGAAGGAGGCGGCTAAAATAGACAAAGTGGCTGAGAAAGTGACCACTGATGGCTCAACTAAGACAACAGATGCAGCAACCTCTGTAGCTCCAAAAACCAAAGATGCCAAGTTTATTGCAAGAACCAAAACTAGGCTTATAGATTTCTCTCTCTCTAAGGCACTCTCTAATCAGGATGAAAATGAAGCCCATGGAGTTTCAACCGCAGGGCTTAACAAGTGGAAGAAATTGGTCGCATGGATCATGCTCATCTTCTTGGTCGTGGGAGTTGGACTTTATTGTAGAAATGCTTTCAGATCATCTCAGGAAGAATGGAACAACTTAGAAGAGCTGTTATTATCCCCTTACTGATGTACTATTATTTGTGAAAGTGCATTACATTATATTCATTTGCGTTTAAATGCATATATTCAATAAAAGAATAAAATTATTAAAATAGTTCAGACTCTGCCAGTTTCAACTGTATTTCAGTTCAATTGTCATGTAAACCTATTCTACATTTCATACACAAACATCTATATTCTCTTTTACTCCTTTGCATTTTATTACAAAATGAAATATTCAAATAACAAAAAGGTAATTTCACCTCATTTTGTTTATTTAATCTAATCCACTCCACTCACATCAGATAGTAAACATAGCCGATACCCTCTAAGGACGATTGAAGGCAAAAGGAGGAAGCAAAGCACAAAATTTAATTAAATTTACTTACAACAGGAACAAGAGACCTCACCACCAGTGGCTGACATATAACTCTGTTCCCAAACATCTGTAGGAACTGCTTCGGCATGAGGAGTGTGCCGAGGATGTTTTTCTCTCTTGTCTCCCCTTAGCTGCTTTAAGCCATGCTTAAGTGCTGGCAATAAAGCTTCCATACATTCAGCAACAGCATTTGGGTTTCCCGGCATGTTAATAATCTGAATATTAACCAATCGAAGATCATAACTTAGCCAGTAAATAGAAGTCTTAAGTCACTCAAATTATATATGTCTGAATTCAGGGTGTCAGAGCCAAATAATTGAGAACGATATCAAATAAACTTAGAGCATTTTTTATTTCAGAAAATATTCTTTTTTCACTTTTAATTACAAAGCTGCCACCTTGCCTTGTTTTTACTTTGTTTTCCATTTTCAAAGATTTATGCAGGAAATGGTGGGGGGAAAAAAAACCTGTTTTCTGTACAAATATTTGGGATTGAAAGTGAAAAACAGGAAGACTGGAGAAAAGAGAAGCTTCAAAGTCTATATGATGATTTGAATTTCCCTAGTGCGAAGACTAAATAGAATAGGCAATTTAAGCCCATGAAACCAACGTCTAACAAGACATTCTATTCATTTGATAACCTGCAAGGCTTTCATCATACAATTTGTGTTGGTCCTTTCAATTAATTTAGACTAGAGGGACTTTCTAACTGCCACAGTTAATATTTGTCACTTTCAATAGAAGATTTTACAAATAGGAGATTAAGATATTTTTCTACAACAGCCCACAAAGAAGAGAGAGCTTTGCAAAACCAATAAACATTTAAAAATGAATCAATTGTTATCAATGTTCTTTCACAAATTAACATGGCACTTGAGGTGCTTAATTCACAATCACTTGGGAAGGTGTTTTAGAGGGGGGAAAACATAGGATGATTGACAGACTTACTCCATAATTTATAAAATGTTTCGTAAATAATTTGTTACCAATAAAACAATGGGAAACATTTGTAGAGAGTCAAAGCTCAGCTTCCATCCATTATACTTTAAAGTAGATATAGAATTTTTGGCATTTTTGACTTACCAAGGTTGATCCTCTGATTCCAGCTGCAGAGCGTGAAAGCATTGCTGACGGAGTCACCTGTTTATGCCAAGAAATGACAACAAAGACACTTGAGAATTATCTTTCACTGTAAACAGTACATTTAAAAGATCAGCGAATACCAATTCCAAACTTACCAGAGAAGCAGGGCTGAGAATATATGGGATATTAACATAATTAAGCATGCATAAAAGTTGCATCATTGATAAAGACTGAAGAGAAAATTAAGAAATTAAAAAGTTGATCTTCCTTTAAAATTAGATAAATATGAATTTTCTACTTGGATAAACTTCTTGACTAAATCATCGTTTTACTTTTTTGAGGAAAAATCATATTTTTACTGTTATCAAATGAATGTGTTTTAATTATTACTTCAGATCCAAACAGATATCATTGCAAGGAGCTTGCAAATAACAGTTTACAAAAGTAGCATTACTCTAAAGTAGCCATAATGATAAAAACTGATTCTTTGAACATTAATTTGGAAAATAAAGTGTGTAAAACGAAAATTCAGAAAGTAAGAAAATGAGAAACCACAACATACAAAAGACATAACTATAATTTCTAAGCTGAATAATATAAGCATAGCTGCTCTTACCTTTAAACTCTCTTGCATCATTACATACAAAAGACCAGGAGTTTCTTTTTCAATCAACTCTTTTGTAGCTTCCGGTGTTACATCTCGTGAGGTAAAGCCAGTCCCACCTTGATTGGCAAAGATAAAAATAATGGAAGTCAACTCAACACAACTACAAGTTTTACTCTTTAGAGAGAAACCGACAGGTTACATAGAAATGTACCTAGAGTAATTATAAGATCCATTTGTTCATTATCACTCCATCTTCGTAGAATGTCCTGAATTTTCGCCACATTATCCGGAACCACAGAAGTTGCTACAACTCTGGCACCACCTAGCCTTTCCGAAGAAGAATTAATAACAGAAACTGCCCTGGGACCACTGTTTAATTGTAAAGAAGTCAGCAACCTTTAAAGCTAATACCAATGATTTTAAAACTAGCTAGGACTGCCTAGTTGAACCAATCAAACCGTGAACCATCTATGTCTCTGGTCCAATTACTTCTGATTATATCTTCCGGCTCAATCATAGTTTTACCACAAATTTAACTTGTTGAACTAATCAAACCATTACATAGAGATCTTGCTATATCTGGTTTGGATTTTAAAACATTGGAGAACATAAATAATGACATTTATTTTCTGATTATTATTGAATCCCACCCCCCACACCCACACACACACAAAATGGCAACAGCCGACAGCCCATTCCTTTCATCATCATAATTTGTGCAAATTTTGGTAAAAGACTTCACAGCTCTCAAAACAATTTGCAAAGCAATGGGCAAACAACCAGACTGAGAAAGAGATCAAATGAAAAATAAACAGGATAAAAAAGGAAAGTACACTCTTATTATTACATGCATAAAACACTGAAAACCTCAAGTGTAAGATAAATGGAAATTCAATAATATGAAGCATAAGCTGATACCGCGTAGATAAAGCTGATTTCTAAAGTCAACACCACACCTAAAACAGAATAAATAAAACTGAAATTCTTATCTCCTAAATCTCCAACTTCAAGACTGTTGCAGAACACTCAGTACATCCAATACCCCTTTTGGCATTGGCTAATATTAAGTTTGCTCTTTAGTTTGGCATCAACTTTGTGACCTCTTCCAAATAATGATTAAAAGAGGTGTATCTAGATGCCATTCAGCCTAATCCAACTGCTAAGAAGCTGACTTAACAATTATGACAATACTAGTTGATATAACTTTTTCAATAGCATACATATGCTGTTGAAGATGAGATATCATATCCAGATCTGAAATAAGAACAAACCCCTACTTGCTCCAGTCCTCTAGCATCGACAGAAATTAGTTCATTGGTTTGGAAGAGTACACTAGATGCACCCAATCAACGAGAAACAACAAAAACTTATCACTGGCCTTATAGGACAACAACAATATGCTGAATACGGCCAATAACTCATCGACCTTTTTTATAATCATGTTACTTACCAGTTTGTTTCATCAAAAAATAATTTGTGTGGTGAATTAGAAGCATCTAGAAAGTGAAAAAACTATTGTTTTAACTTTATAAAATATGAATGAAGGTCAACCATACCTCCGATCTGGACCAGCCCCCATAGCAACTGTATCACTTACTGTAAGAATACCCACTCTGACGTCAGCACCCCCAGAAGAATCTGAAGTTATTTTATTTGATTTAAATGCTGGCAAAGCAAAGGTTGATTCTGATGATATATGCTTCTTGCCAAAAGCCACAGGTCTTAGGTTAGAAATTATGATAGCTGCAACAGGGGTCCTAGCAGATACAACACTGCCTGTTGCTGGAAACTCCAATAAGGCATTAGCTGACTTCATACTAAGTAATCGACTGCTCCTCTGGTGACCAGTGCTCTCGGCGACAAAACTAGAATTCATCGGCAGAAAATAAAGCTCATTCATTAGAGAGACCCGATCAAACAATGGCATTGCAACTATCTGGAAAACAAGTAAATACATCCCGCCCCTAAAAAACATGTGCCATATAGAAAACAGATCTACACTAGATTCTTCTGAATAAAACCACAATAATGCAATTCAATACCAACTTACCCAGGACTGCCTGTTCCATCATTGTCAGTCCACATAACAGTGGCACGATGATATTCTGGTCTAAATGGATCTGTCTTTATGGGCTGTTGAAGCCGAGCTTGCACTCTACACAGAAATGAATGAAATCAATCCAAGAGAAAGCAAGTGTGCCATCTCAACAAGTGTCCTTTAGAAGTTTATGCAAACCTCAGATGATGAGGATTTGTCCACCCTGCAACTTGACGTATAGCAGGGACCACAAAGAGATGAAAGCAAACTGAAGAGCTGACAGGATTTCCAGGAAGCCCAAAAGCTAGAATTTTACTTTCTGTTGATTGAGAGTCAATCTCTGCAAAAGTAAATGGCTTGCCTGGTTTAATAAACACCTGAAAGATAGATAATTCCTGAGTTAAGATAACATGATTTATAAAATCACACCCACCAAAGCATTAGACAAATTTTTTAAATACTTAGTATTTTTACAACTGCCGCAATACAACATACACATCGCACCAACAAACCAAATAACAGGAAAATCAGAATGACCAATAAGAATCAAATAAAACTTGACATAACCTTATCGAAATGTACTTTTCCTCTCTTTTCAAGCAAGGGCCGAATAAAATCTTTGTCTCCCATTGAAACACCTCCAGAAGTTAGGAGAATGTTAATTCCAGAGGCAAAAGCCTTATCCAAGATCCTTCCCTGGCATTCTTCATCATCCTTAGCGATACCAAGATCCACAACTTTGCACTGATGCTGGACTGCAGCTGCCAGCAGCATGGCACGATTAGAGTCCCTGATCTGCAAGGGATCTATGTATTAGCTTACGTTTGTTTAAATTACATAATTATATTTACCAAACAACTCATGTAAACTACATGAAATATCCAAACATATAGCAAACAAATGGAAAGTTGATTAACTTGGTAAAATAAGTACAAATTTGTAGAACAAATTTCAAACAATACATACATACATATGCATAGAAATTCACATCTAAAAACACATATTTATTAAAATTCAAGTGCCATAACAGGATTGATTTAAGCCTCAACAGCTGAGCCTCAAGTAAGTGGATTGAGCATTGAATTTCCACGTACATACTACTCCACTAATAGTCTGCAATGCCGCTAGGTTGAAACAAATACCGATCAAGTAATTTCTCTAGACCAAATATTATGATATCATTAGTTTTATTAATCTAATGAGTAGTATTAGAACCTAAAAATAAAAGCAGTGGGGAAGGCTATAATGAAAACCAAACACACATCAGCCTGTTAATGATCTATTAAAGAAAATATCCAAATTGGCATCTTTTGAAAATGCATTTTATGCCAATGTCTCCCTTGTAACTGTTCTTTTAAATCAGATCTTCTGGATGGAAATTTCATTTATAGGTAGTCTGCATTGTATTGCACTAGTAACCATCTAAGAAAACTCTTGAAATATTGAACTTGATTCAAGTCCAAAAACCAGCTTACACGTTCAGTTTTAATGACTAAAATATTATTGTTCCTACCAGGTATCTTCACAAAAATTTAATGAACTCGTTTGACAAGTCCTAGTCCTCCATAACAATACCTGACCACGACTTAGATGCCCAGTAGATGGCTCTACAAGCTCATCTCCAGTAGAAAGAACAGCAACAGTTGGAGTAGGATACACCTGCACCAAAGCATTATTTGCCATCATTACATATATCAATAGTAAAACACTTGTATCCAAAAGGGCACATAAAAGTTCCTCCATGCAAGGAACTAAATAAAAACCACGTTCAGTTATGAGAAGAAGCTAACTCAGAGTTAAGACTGTACCTTTACCGTCGTCACACCAACTGTAGCAAGCAAGCCAATTTCAGAAGCACCTAATATTTCTCCAGATGTTAAGACCACTGCATCTTTCTCAATATCAATTCCCTGTCAATGAATACTTTTGGATGAATGAACCACAAAATCATAGATCACCTATTACATCAAAACATCAATATTATAATACATAGAATGCTAAGTACTTAAAAAAAGTGAAAGAATAAAAAGTTAACTTATTTTGATCATCTAATAGAAGTTTAAGTTAATAAACAATGAACTGGCGTGAAGTCCAATGACATTAAAGTTGTCACTATGATTATGTTAAGTATAGATACAGGAAGTCCCCATCAACAAATGTGTTTCGCATCATATTTGCGTATTGATATGTATTGAGTGTGACACAGCCAAGATTTTTGTGTATCGGTGCTACATAGTACTATGTGTGTGTGTGTGTGTGAGTCAGGATCTATTTACACTGCATGTCAGACATAACATATTTACATCTCTAATAACTTTGTATAGAATGCGAATTTTATGAATCCAACTGTTGAATCGTGTTGTATTATATTGATAATCATACATTACAAGGATTTGGATTTAATGCAGTCGTAAATTCACTCGTTCACTTATTCAGCACATTGGTTGCCATTGGTTCGACTTGATGGTGCAGAAACCAAGGAGATTTTGATTTATTTTTTAAAAACTTCTATAATATTGAGTTCGAAATCTAATTAATCTAATCTAGATCCAACGGATATGCCGACACTATGAATGCATGTGATTTATAATTGCACATAATCCAAATTCACATTTCATACAGTCACGGTTCCCAACAAATCGTGCATTGGATGCAGTCACACAATTCAAACCGGATAAAAATCTGACATCACATGTTATAATTTTGGTAAATCAGTAAAACAAAAACAAAAGTCTTAACGTGAAAATCAAATCAAACAGTTACTATAGAGGAATGAATATGAGAGTAATAATATTCATACATACCACTGGTCGTATATCATTGCCTTGAGTAGTTTTGACCAATATTCTAACCCGTGGAGACTCATCTTCACCATTGTTGACTTTTTCAGTATTTTCAACTTGAACAACTGCATCAGCGCCATCAGGTATAGGTCCTGAAACATCACAAACCACAATTAATAAACCCTAGCTTAACTAACTTAAATCGATTATCCCAATTTCACATATGAAGAATTGAATATTAAAGAGTAAACAATTCACCTCCGGTTGTTACATAAGCAACAGTTCCAGGAATAAGAGTAACACCAAGAGCATCATCACCAGCTCTTGATTCAGCAATCACCGGGTATTCACCAGGCCCATCTGAAGATATAACCGCATAACCGTCCTGTCCGAAGCCAAAGCCCAAGCCCAAGGCCGTTTTGTTTTGAGTTAGTTAGTTTAAAGTGAAAAATAATGATAATAAAAATAAAAATAAAAATAAAAATAAAGGGGAAATGAAAGTATTGAAACCTTGATAGAAGCAGGGTAAGGAGGTAAAGGATCAGGGGCGGTAACGTCTTGAGCTAAGACCTTACCAAGGGCGTCGTGAAGTGAAACGGAAATAGGGGGAAGACGTTTAGAGGCGTTAAGGACCGTTTGGAGAGCGTCAGTGACGGAGATCATTGTTTGATTTGATGATGGGGTCACTTCAGTACTATAGTGGTAGAGAATAGTGTGTAATGTGACAGATAGTGTGACACTTATGATTTATTAGATTAATTTTTTTATATATGTATAGTATTTGGGGGAAAAGAAGGTGACCTTTGTCTCTTGAAGTTGCCAGGGGTTGGGAGATTTTAGGGATAAAAATTATTTCCCATTTTCAGGAGATTTGTAGTCTATGCTGCTCGCTTTCCTCCTATCTCTTCCGGATTTCCTTATTGTTTGAGTTATGACATTTGATTTTTTTTTTTTTTTTTTGGAAACTTCCAACTTTGTTGAAATTCTATCCATGTATAATCTATGTTTAATTTAGTTGACATTGGAGAGTGATTTTGATTGATAGTCTAAAAAAATACATAAGATATAATTTAACTTATTTATTTGATTCGGTCACAAAAATCTTATTTGATAATCTATTATTAGAATAGAATAAATGACTAGTCTTATTTTATATGTTTTTATTTACATTAATATATATATATATATAAATAAAAGAGACGATCGTAACAACTTATTTTTTTTTCAAAGATCAATTCCAAATCTATAAAATACAAAAAAAAAAATTAGTGTTTATAAATTGTAAAATATGAAATTATTTTAACTTAATAAAAATATTTAATGTAAATTTAAAATTTTGTATATAATTTTCTTCTGGGGTAGTTTTTTATTTTATAAAGTTTAAAAAAATAATATAACAAATGAAATTATGTGATAAATTTGTAGGTGAGAGAATCAATATTCAATTCATGCAAAATACACCTTTAAATTTTCTTGCAATTGTGACTCATAAATAATAATTCTATACTAAACACAAATTTTTGACTTCAAAATAGAAAGTGGTGTGATTGGTGAAGAATACTAACGGCATTTGCTTATCTTAAAGGGTTATATATTTGTATACTCTGATGCGCAAGTAAATACTTATGAAAGAATAAGAGGTTTTAATGTTAGAATTTTAGTATACTGTTTTTTACCCTAAGTGTCTGCATTATGTATTGAATTTTTATTAGATTTTCAGAAGGTTTTCTTTATGATTGTCAAATTCCGCACGACTTTCGAATCACTCTTTTATGTGAGACGATTGTCCTTTCTAACCATGAAATGAGTAATTGCTATCTAGCGGTCATAATCACAGTTGAATTGTTATTAAGTGGCTTAAGATGCGAACATAAGTGAGTTACCATAGTTGTTCTTCATCATATCTTCTTTTTGACCATCTAGTGGCTAGGATTGAAGGTGTAGGTGAGTAATTGTAGTCACTAATTTTATATATTTCTTTAATACGCCCTAATTTCAGAAAACTATTTGGTCATTGTGTATCGAATCAAAACGATCAACATGGGTCTTATTTCCTTGTTGGGCTTGGACCGTAATATTATGATTTTGGACAAGAACATTAGTTACATGGACAATTGATATGTTATGACATAAGTTTGGTTTGAAAAATTCCTTTTTTTTTTCACAATTCTTGTGTGTTAATTTCGATATTAAACTATTTAAGAACAAAAACAAAACATGAATGATCTCTTCCACGACAAACTCTTTTTAAACAAAAAATAACAAAAATGATTCCATTGTCGAACCTCAAGGGTTAGAGTTATAAGGCACTTTAGATGTTGCGAGTTTAAAAAATGAGATATTTGTAGAGATAAATTAATTGCATGATTTATATTTTTCAAACACTTCTATATAATTTGGTCACAAACCCTACTATATGATATGATTTTTCTTATTTAATTTATTCTTCAAATTATAAATTCGTTTATTTATATTAAATGGTAATTAGATTCATACATTTTTGTTGTTTCATAACCAAAAATATAAATTACAAAATTCCTCACAAATCAAATTTAAATCGTGTGGAAGAAAAATAATATAACATTCTCGCTTAAAGCGACTCCAATAATAATTTTTTAGAGACTTCTTATTAGGATGGGTTCTTAATTTTTTAGGATAATAAATTTTAAAGACTTCTTATTAGGACAGGTTCTTAGTATTTTGGAGTCTAAACAAATTAAAGAAAATAGTGTATTTATAATTTTCTAAATATGATTTTTTTCTGTAGAATTATAAATATATAATTCAATCATAATTAAGATTTAAAAGTCATAATTTCAATTTAGAAAAATTTATATCTACAACAATAATATGTATAGTTGATATTATCCCACAAAAAATGCATGTACTAGAAGAAAAAAGATTAATATGAATAGTTCAATATCGTAAAGCTTTTAGCAAATTTAAAGTTTCCAACATATTTTCAAGTTATTATTAAATAATGATGTAACATTTTAATACTACATAATTTTTTAAAATAATTATAATTGTTGGAGTAAAATATGGGTGAAGAAGGAAAACAATCAACAAATACTACTGAATCAAAGTAGTAGTCCTACTGATTCTGTGATGCACAATTCATATGTGTTTTTGTTATCTTTCTTTCACACTCTTCCTTTCTCATGCATGACCAACTACACTGCAATCAACAATTAATATACATGTTTCAACCTCACCAACCAATGTTTTGTGATGGAGCTTATCGTTTCAATTTGGATTTGTTGGAGTTTTTTGTTTGGATTTCGCTTCAAAGATCTAGATCCTCCTCTCTCGCTACACCATACTTGAAATTTCCAACTATATCATAAAATCAAGATGCCTCTTAAGTTTAGATTGCAAAGTGTGGGGTGGGATAGGAATGAATGACGTAGTTACAATCATCAAGCTCCAAGTCGGCATGTTTTGAGACCACAACAATACTTCGACAAGTAAAAAAGGAAAGAAAATCATGATAGAGTGAGAAATGAGACAACATAATTTAGTGGAAACAATGATTTGTTGTAGTTACAAAATAATAGTTTTATTTGACTATTTCTTAAAAATTAAAAAAAGAGAAGAATAATATTATCAAATTATTTGTATAATCTATTAGTTAATACCAATTATCATAAATTTAATGGATAATAAATTGAGAGTGATTCATATTAATTACATGGTAGAATGATATAAAGAAATTAATGCTGCATTGAAAAAAAAACATACTAATTTTAGACAACTTTTTTTTTTTATTTAAAAAATGACAATTATGATAAGATAGAGAAAATATATGTAAGATCCAATATAACTCTCAAACATGTGTTTGCTTTAGTGGTAGCCAAAATACAAATGTGCGCTCCTTTTGATGCTCCAATGTGTAGCTTAAGCATATCCATTGTGAAATGGAGTCAAATGTGATGGTAGTGATTTGAACTTGCTTTCAAACATACACTAAGGTTAGTTTATCATAAATCACTTGATTCAATCCTAATAGTCACTCTAAAATGAGAATTCTTTTTATCACAATGTGTATTATTTAAAATTTTTGCATATAAATTAAAAATAATAATATTTAAAAGTCATTTCACTAAATTATTTATTTTAATTATTATTATATTTTTCATTATTATCAATATAAAATACAAAATATAATAATATATATAAAATAATTATTAAAAGATAATATAAAAAAATTTAAACCTTCATAAAAAATAGTAAATACTATTATTTTTAAGATAATTAATTTTTACTAAAAATACACTAGATGAAACAGATAAAATGCACTAGAGTCCACCTAAACAACTCAAGTGGTTGTAGCATTAATTGAAGATTTTATTATTCCAAAACACTAAGTGCATTGCATAAAGTATAAACGTTTCCTCTTTAGTCGATTGAGACACGTAACACGTGGTATATAATTTATATCAATAGATTCAGCTACAGCCAAACATAGAACTAGTAGAATTTCCGTAACTATAACTAAACTGCCACGTCAAAATACCGCACACAGAATTCTACTTTCCATGAAATCAAGGACAAATACGTCATTTCACACTCCTCACAATAAAAACCCCAAAAATCATGACGTATCCAACACCTCGTCATTTTCCGTCAACCCAAAAAAAAAAACACACTTCTTCTCCAAAACCCCCAAAAAAAATTTAATTCAAAATTAAAGAAAAAAATTCTAAATCCTTCGTTGATCAAATTCCCTATACGTCGTCGTTTTATACGAACTTTATATTTCAATAACCGCCATGACCGGAACCGTATCATCGGAAAAACCATCGCCGACGATCTCAAGGTCGATAACACAAACGATTAACGGCTCTCATAAATTCGTGATCCAAGGGTATTCCCTTGCGAAGGGAATGGGAGTGGGAAAACACATTGCGAGCGAGGTTTTCACCGTCGGAGGGTATCAATGGGCGATCTACTTCTATCCCGACGGAAAGAATCCTGAAGATAATTCCGCTTATGTTTCCGTTTTTATCGCTTTGGCGAGTGAAGGAACCGATGTTAGAGCGCTTTTTGAACTCACGCTTGTTGATCAGAGTGGACAGGGTAAACATAAGGTTCATAGTCATTTTGATCGATCGCTTGAGAGTGGTCCTTATACACTTAAATATAAGGGTAGTATGTGGTAGGGTTTTGTTTATTTTTAATTTGATTTGAAATTTTGAATGTTTGTGGTTTATGTTTATCTCTTAATTAATTGTGGTTTAATTAATGTGAATAGAATTTGGGAATTTTTGTAGTTTCAATTTTATGTGATTTTTGTTTTTAATGCGTATGATGAAATTATGAAATGAAGGGTGTAGTTGTTATTATTATTTAAAGTAATTCACTATATCAATGTTATTACCCCTTTAAGACACTGAGGTTTATGCCTTTATTTTTTATTTTTTGTTAAATCATGTTGTAATTAACTCACCAAAAACATTATATAGGTGAATTAGAAAGCTTGTTCTTAACCAACGTCGTGATACTGGCTCGAATACTTGGGAGAGATATCCACGTTTAGTGTCTGACATGCCTCAAATAGTATTACCTCTGACGTGGGGAACCTATGGGAAAAAAACACTTGTTCTTAGTTATATTTATGGTATGGTGCATATAAAATATAACTATATTACTATATTATGATACATGAAAGCTTCATTGGCAAAAAGCATCCATCTCAGTTACCTGATTCAAGGAATCTTAGTTACTGGATTAGTCTATATGCATTTGCGCGGGAGGATATCTTAGTTTACCATTACATCAATTTTTTTTTAAAATTCAATGGTAGTTAAGTTTTGGTGTGCTGCAATCTTTGTTTTCGGCTGTTCTCTATCCATCATTCTGTGGACTGTGGACAATGCATGTTAAAATCAGTATGAGTGTACAATGTTGTGTTGAGAAATGTGAGATGTTGATCTTGTTCGTGTGTTTTTATAGGGGTTACAAGCGGTTTTTCAGACGGACTTTGCTTGAAAGCTCTGATTTCCTCAAAGATGACTGCTTGAAAATTAACTGTACAGTTGGAGTCGTGGTTTCTGCTATTGATTGCCCACAACTTCAATCTATTCATGTCCCAGAATCTGACATTGGATCACACTTTGGCACGCTATTGGATAATATGGAAGGTTCCGATGTTACTTTTGATGTGGCTGGGGAGAAGTGTCCTGCTCACAAGTTGGTTTTGGCCACTAGATCCCCAGAATTTCGATCTACATTTTTTAACAGTATGGACATAGACAAACAGGAGATCGTTATAACAGATTTAGAACCAAAGGTTTTTAAGGTAAAAACTATTTGTGTCTTATTATTTTTGCTTCCCTTTTACTATTTTCTTTCGGTATGGTTAGGATATACTCGCTTGTATTATGTGCTTTTTCTGATCAGATTTTTCTTTTCTTGATAAAAAAAGATTCCATAGGTCTCATGTTTTTCCTTTTACTTTTACAGGCCATGCTGCATTTTATCTACACGGATACCCTTACAGAAGATGCGGACGTGGTCTCATCCATCACAGCTAGTGATTTTCTAGTTTCTGAGACATTGATAGCGAAATTGTTAGCTGCCGCAGACAAATATGGCTTGGCGAGGCTTAGACTGATGTGTGAGTCTCGTCTTTGCAAGTACATTTGTGTGAGTTCTGTAGCCAACATTTTAACCTTGGCTGACCATTGCCATGCCACAGAGTTAAAGGCCGTTTGCCTGAAGTTCGCTGCTCAAAATCTAGCAGGTATACCTACTTAGAATCACTTGCTTTTTCTTGGTTAGCATGAGCAACCATGCTAACATAAAAACTGATGTTTTCCGTATAACTCTTGTTGCTGACGAGAAACTAAAAAATAGACAAGAAAAAGACTTTTGGATACAAGCATCCTCTGCCAGTTAAACACAGTTGTCTGACACACATGACTAGGTACCGAGCAGAAACTTACAATCCTAAAACATAAAGAAAATTCAGTATGATTTTACATGTTGGGGATCTCTGCTCTCAACTTGCCCATCTAACCTGTTAAGGAATTCACAACATAGCTAATTCCATGAAGGGTTAAATCCAAGTCCACTGTGGGTTACTGTTTCTGTTTCATATACGTCAAATACAAGCTAGTATGAATAATGATAGTAGAGATAATGCTTTGACAATTCCAACAAATGCCTGAAATATTATAATTTTTTAGATAAAAACTGAATTGCCAATATTTGTTTAGGATTAAAAGATTTATATGTAAAATCTTGCATTATTATGAGTGAACTATATGATGGCCTCTGTTCAAATGGAAGTTCAATCTTTAAAGCTTTTACTGGAAGTGAAAGACCTTAGTTACTAATTACTAGAATGGCATTGCTTACTTGCTTTCTTATCTACCGATGATGGAAAAAGTTTTACATTGGCAGCTGATGAAATATAGTGTTACTGAACGTTCATTCATGTATTTCAAATGTGTCTGTTTTGCTCTCTGTTGGATTTCGTTCTCTTCCACTCTAATCATGTGAATCCTGTTGGATGGTTTTGTTGTCTCTATTCTTTCAATATTTTACTTTTTGATCCTGCTACATGATTTTTTATTAGACCATTGAAATCTCCTCCCTCAACCCTCCTCTTGTTATTTTCTTTCGACCACTTTCTTT
The DNA here is from genome assembly GCA_037974835.1 of Cicer judaicum. Classification (NCBI taxonomy): domain Eukaryota; kingdom Viridiplantae; phylum Streptophyta; class Magnoliopsida; order Fabales; family Fabaceae; genus Cicer; species Cicer judaicum. Next base: position 2,981,642 of record JBBPBS010000247.1, read on the forward strand.
TTACTTGCTTTTCCCTTCTCAATTATTTGGACTTTTTTGTGCTTGTATATTTCTTATGAAGCCCGAAAAGCATTTATCCATGTTATTTACATCTGTCACTGGTTGTGCTGCCGAGTTTAAGTGATCAAAGTGCCATTTCTTATGTCTTTTATGTCACCTGAATCGTGAATACTACTAATAAATTCTTAGTTGATGGGGCACCTCAAAGAGGTCAGACCATTGTAGATGGATTTGTATTTGTTTTACTCTTTATAGATTGGTTAGCTAGCTTTTGACCCCGTGTCCTAAGTCATGCTTCAATCATGCAGTATTAAAACTTTTGGGCGTAGAAAGTTATTTTAGTTTACTTTCAATTTTCCACATGCTTGATATGACGGTTCTTTTTGGTTTGGACTCGTTGCAGCTGTCATGAGGTCAGATGGATTTGAGTATATGAAAGAAAAATGCCCATGGCTACAGTCAGAGATCTTGAAGACAATAGCTGGCTGTGAGGGTGATAGTTGCAGTCCAGGGGAAAAAGCTCTGAGTGTGTGGGCCCAACTTTCAGATGGTGGCGACACTAACGGTAGGAGAGTCAGACAGAGACTTTGATATCTGATGTCACATCGGTATCCCTAATTCTTTTGTAAATGATGGTGATAATGTCGATAAAATGGGGGATAGAAAAAAGCAAAAGAAAGGGAAAATCCTCTTCTGGGCATTTTCTCCATCTTTCAATGGAAAGTTCTTTAGAAAAAGCAGGTAGAGTAGATATTGTGCATGTTTGTGTAAATGTCTCCGGTGGTGTGTATGTTGTTTAGGCAGAGTCGTTATTGAAAATGAGCTCATCTGCAGCATACTTTTGAAGAGGATCCAAGTCCATACTTTGAAACTTGGTGTTATTCTTGCTGGACTGTGTCCCCGTCCCTTTTTTGTACTTAGTTCAAGCCTTAATGTTTGTAGATCTAGTTTCAATAGGATGGTTTTTTATACCTTGTAAAAAATATTCATTTTGTAACATTGGTTTTTTCCATCATCCTTAAAAGTTGTAATGTTTGATGGTCTGTCTTGAGTCGATATATTCAACGTGTCTGGATGACAATATCTAGCATCACTACTTCCCTAATAATCAATTTACGACTATCTATGAGAGTTCAATATCTAGCATCACTGCTTCGCTAACTATATATTCAAAAGTTGATACTGATTTTTAGAGAGTTTAATAATAATTTTATGAATATTAATAATTTTATATTATCATATTAAATATCACATCATTTAAAATGTTATATTATTAATTTTTAGTTAAAAAATAAAATTAGAAAGATTAATTTTGTGAATTAGAGAAAATAGAAAACTATAATTATAATTAATTCTACCATTTATATTAGTACTAAGTGATCGTTATTGAATTTAAAATATTCCTCTTGGTGTAATTAGATTTGAAACGTTTCATAGGACCCTAACAAGTTGAGTAGACTTCAGATACTACTCTTGAAATGTTTCATAGGACCATAACAACAACTTGAAGTGTTACTTTCATAGGACCATGACAACTTGAATGTTAAAAATAATGTACTATGCACCACTACCTTATAATAGTTTCTAACTTATAAGGCAGCTCAGTAGTGCAATTTTAATATACTTTCCCTAGCTTTTATTTTTTCTAATCTCCGAATTTTCAATCAATTAAATAAAAAACATTAATTTAATTTTAGAGATCATTCAACATAAGGAAATATTGTAGGGACTAAACCATAAAATAATAAAACAAATGATAAAACGTAACTACTTTAGTACCTATATGTAATCAAAAGGTTTTACATTTATGCTTAATCAAAAGGCTTTACATTTATGCTTTCTTTTAGAGTTTGGAAGAGAGAAGAGAGATCCTTAGAAGTAGAAGAAAATAAAATAAATAAAATAGAGAGAAGTTTTTATTTTCTAAGAAAGTAATTTTTTTTAAAATATTTTTAATTAATATATTTGTAATTTATAAAGTATTTTGAGATCATGAAAATAATTTGAAGTTGTTAGATATAATTATTGTATTTAGTTAAATATAGTTTAAAGTATTTAGAATTTAGTTATGATTAGATGGAGACTTGTTATATTAGTTACATTAATAATATTATATAAAAGTGTATTATACTTTAATTATATAATAATTATTTATGTTATTATTTTAAATTTTATATTTCTTTTTAATTATTTCTTTATTTATTAAACTTAATTATGATTCTCAACAAGAGCAATAATTATTTAATATTCTACATTCTTTTTCAATATTTTCTTTCTCATTCTTTCCTTATTTTAAATTCAAATGTGTAATTCTCATTTAACTTATTTGTCTTTTAACATAATACATTAGTTTAATCATGAAATACTTTTTTTTTTTTGTTATCTTTTCTTATCACATTCTCACCAAATATATCTTCCATCATGAACAAAAACAAAGACACATTTCTCTATATAAATATCTCATCGATCTTGATATAATTCAACTTTCAACCAAGCTTACCCTTCTACAACAACTTTCTTTGCAATTATTGGTGAATGAATTGTCTTGATCCTCACGTGTTCAAGTGCCTTGTTCTTCATTCCTTTCACTCATGCTTTCACCATTCATTACTTTTTAAACAGTTATGTTTTTCTTTTAGTTTCTCGTGCAGTCAAAAAACGTTGCGGTAATTAATATATTTTTTATGATTTTTTTATTCTTTGAATCTGGTTTTGTTATTTGTTTCTATCTTACCCTAGTTAAATTTTTTTCATTCTCTATATTCTCTATATGCTACTATCTTATTATAATTAAATATTTTTATTTTTTTTTCTTCAACTCTACGATAATTATTATTTGATGTAGCTAAACATCACTAGAAGGGGGTTGAATAGGGATTTTGCTGTTTTAAAAATAATTTTTAAGTGTTTTAAAAACTATCCTCTCGCTGAGGATGGGTAGCTCGAGAATGCAATTTTTCAAATCGTTAAATTTAAGTTGAGCAAAAGAGTAGGAGTAGAGTAAGAGAGACACACACACAATTTTATACTGATTCACCCAAAGATGGCTACGTCCAGTCATCACACTCTTATGAGATTTCACTAACTTTCAAACAGATCGATCCTCAACCCGAGGATGATTACAAACCGTGTATTCTTTAGCTTCACCAAGCTTACAATCAATTTCCAAATATTTCCAAGTGTAACTCACAAGGAAATTACAAAGTGATTTGAGAGTGATTGATACTTAATACTTTCTCACAAGATTTACAAAGATATAGTGTAGGATCAAAGAAAGTAAGAAGTGAGGGTGTTTTGCTCTTGATTAGCTTTAGATGTTTGATCTTTTTATGTAAGTGTGTTGTGTATTGATGAAGAACAACTTGCTGTAATTTATAGAGTTGTTGTGATGTTCATTTCATAAGTCAAGCCTTTTATGACCGTTGGAAAATCCATTTGAGAAATGCCAAGGTTTTTCTTCATATTTACGAAAATGCCATTCAGCTCATTTGATGTATGCCTTCCATGTTTTAGTACGAGGTAGTTGTTTTCTTGGCACTTGGGGACACGTGATGTCCTATTCTCTTCCCTTTCTTTAAGGTTTGAATATTGTGTGTAGTCATTTTCCTTCTCTTTCTTCAATGCCTTTAAAGCTTCACATGTGAGCTTTTTCTCTTTCCTCCATTTAATGCCTTCAACCAACATGTGATGTCCTATTCTCTTCTTTCTTCAAGACTATGTGAAGGTTTCACGTGAATGCTTCTTGCCTTGCCTTAAGACATGTGATCCATTTATTTAGGGCATGTTTCTTGTTACCTTTTTGAATATTTGAATTTATAATCCTTTTGTATCACATAAAGGTGCATATAGCCTTTTGCCTAAGAAGCCTAAGATGTGATGTATTGCTTTCATAAAGTGTTGGGATGTATTTCAAAATGTTGACTTTAGGCACATGCTACTATCATTATTCCTCGGACCTTTCTTTTGCACTTTTGCCACTTTTCTTCACAAGACTTTCTTTGAATATATTTAATAGTATTTTGCCTTTATTAAATGAATCAAACAATTCATTCTTTAATACCATTCAGCCCTTGTTGAATGAATTCAAATAATTCATTTTATAATACTATTGGGCCCTTGTTTAATGGACTCAAAACCGTGAAAATACAAGACTACAGTTTCCTCAGCTTGTGATGCCATCCTCGGCCTTTCCATACTTGACATTTTTAACTCAAAATTTTCTTCTTTTTCCTTGATGAATGATAACCTATTTTCTTATATGAATGCACTCAAACGCACAGATTAGTCATTAAACATAATCATAATCTTTTAATTAATTTTGTTATCATTAAAACCAATTAAGAGAGATTTTGTCTCGACATTATTATTTTTAAGTTTAATTGTAATTTTAATTCCCCTATTTTAATTGAATCATGAAAATAGTACTTCTATTTTATTTTATTTTCTAAATAGATTTTGGTATAAAATTTAATGAAATATCATTTTTTTTATGTCACGCTACACTATTTATGATCATAGATTTTATATACAATTGTTGTACCACAAAATCTTGAGGCATGTTATGCAATAATTTTTCACATTATTATTTTAAATTTTATTTTCTCTTTAATTATCTATCTCTTTATTGGATTCAATGAATGATTCTTAACATAAATATTTATCTAAATGTTCCCAGTATAATTTTTTATTTCTCAAAGAGATTTTGTATTATGAATAAAACCAAACCCCTCAAACCCCCCTCCCTCTAACTCTCTCTTGAGAAAAACAGTTTTATACTAAAAAAATTTTATGTCTTATTACTAATTTAAAATTAAAGGATGGACATAGTATAATAAATATTTTTTTATTTTTAAAAAAATAATTTTTATTGTATCTAACTGTAAAGTTGTTTTACATAATACTAATAATATATACTAAAATTATTTGAGATTATTTCAAACGGTTTATTTATCACCTCTGAACGTTTCAACAAGTCTACTCTCACACTAATTATACATTAAATATTATCTAACAATTATAAATTCAGATTACTATTTACGTATCATCAATCGTTATTATATATAATTGTTGATTGAATGTTCAATAGGACTACTGCCAATTGTCAATCAAGAATAAATAGGTGATTACAAATTAAAAACTAAAATCAAACTATATGAAATAAACATTACTAACTAATAAGTGCTATATATAATTATTGAATTAAAGCAGTTAATAGAAACATAAGTAAAATGTAAGTAATAATTAAGAGTTTTATTGAATTAATCGCTTTATTCACTGTAATATATTAGTATTATTTTTTATTATTTTTAAAAAAAAATGATCAAATAATTTGGATGTTACTAACTAGGGTGAATATAATGGGACCGGGACTCTCTTTTTTGAAAAAAATGATCCTCTCTATTTTCTCAAATATCTTTACCATAGCTAATTTTTCATATTTATTTTAAATTCTAAATTTTCTTCTTTTATATTTGAAGGATCTAGATCTAACATACTATCTGCTCTTTTTTTTT
>JBBPBS010000247.1:2994316-3042816 GCA_037974835.1 Cicer judaicum
CAACTCTAGGAAGAAAAATATATATTGACAAAAGTTGTTTGTAATTGTCATTGTGGATTTTTAAAAAAAATAAATGTGATGTGTATCAATTTTTAAATGTTGTAAATATTTTTATATTTTAATCAAATAATTATTGTCACCAATCTATTTTATTTGAATGCAAAAGAAAAAAAAATTTAGTAAGAATTTTTTTTTAAAAGATTTTTGCTTTTGTATAAAATCACATTGATTAACACTTTGATGAGTCCACACACAAAAAATCAATTATTTTGTTGCGTTTGATTGATGTATAGATTTTAAAAAATATATATTGTATTTTATTTTTTGATAAATTGAATTTCAATTTTTTAAGTGATTAAAACAAAATTTCACTTTATTTTCTTATTAATTTGTTATATGAATGAAATTTAACTTAATTAATTAAAATATTATAATTTGAAAGTTTTTTCAATTCGAATAATCTAAACTCAAATTTAGAGTTTATGTAGTAAACCATATACAATTTACAATTGAGAGATATTTCTAATGGTTCAATTATTTTAAATTATAAGATGGCTTTAATTATTTTTAATATCAAATCTAACCATATTTATCATAAAATATAGATTATTTGATTTCAATCAGAAGCTCGTAGACCCTATCCAAACACACGATAGAAAACATAAAAATTGAAATCGCTTCTTTTTTAATTTTCATTGAATAAAGTAAAATAAGAAAAAATAATCAAAGTCAGCCCTAACTCACAACCATATCATATATCACAGAGCTCCGCCGCACCGGCTAACTGATTCGCCGTTCCCGAAACCGAAATGGACGAGAACGAAGTAAGAAACGAAGTAGAAGTGAAAGACAAAAAGAAGAAAGGGAAACACGATAAACCAAAACCATGGGACGACGATCCGAACATAGACCACTGGAAGGTGGAGAAATTCGATCCATCATGGAACGAAGGTGGAATGCTTGAAGTAAGTTCATTCTCAACTCTCTTCCCTCAGTATCGCGAAAAGTATCTTCAAGAAGCTTGGCCTCTCGTTAAATCATCGCTCAAAGATTTCGGTATCTCTGCTGAACTCAATTTGGTATGTATTCTTTTTATTTTTATTTTTCGAACCCTAATTTTTCAATTTCACTTCAATTATAATAATCCGTATTTTCTTTGTTTCTTAGGTTGAAGGTTCGATGACAGTTTCAACGACTAGAAAGACGAAGGATCCTTATATTATTGTTAAAGCTAGGGATCTTATCAGGCTTCTTTCTAGGAGTGTTCCTGCTCCTCAGGTTAGTCTTATTACTGTTTCAAGTTTAGTCTATTTTGTTATATGGTTAAATACTTAAATATCTGTTTAGTCTTTACTAGTTTTGTTAAGTAGTAGCTATAATAGTGCTCTAGTGTAGTAGAATTTGATATAGAGTAAGAGACGATAAAGGATTTGATGTGGAAAATGCAGAGATGTGCCTTTGATAGCTTTGTTACCATCCTGAATATGCTATTAAAAATGCAGTTGTGTCTTCGATATTAGTATTCTTCAGTTTTTTTTTTTAATAGTCCTTTATGATGAATTTGAATAACATCCTGACTTTATTCATCATATCATTATTTTGGTTATCCAAGCTCCAATACACCGTTCGTCGACGTCGACGGTATACATGCTAGCGTTTGTAGGCCGAAATCTTGGTAACTAACCATACTGGAGTTGAGTTAAAATAAGCTTGTAGGAGAAGTTCAGCTCAATTGACAAAAGATAGTGTCATGGAAACTAAGAAAAACCACTCGGTATCGGCGACTTCTTCGTTGATGATGGAATTTTTCGATCACTTTGGTGTTGGATTATTGGAGATTAACAAATTCAGATCTCAAAGAACTTTTCTACAGTGCCCTTGTTCAACTAGTGAAGTAGCTTTTGTTAAGCTGCACATATAATGAGGGAATGAGGTTTAAGAAGAAGATGAAAAACCTTTGGTTTTATGTCATTTTAGTCCCTGGATAAGCAAGTCAAATTTGGTGATTCAAAGTGAACCACGTGTTCATCTGATATGTCAATCTATAAGACATGTCATATAAATTAACAATTTGAAGAAGATATTTAATGTTAAGGATTAATGTGAATAACAGGCTATTGATTAAGGGGCTTTTAAATAATTTTCTTTCTTCCAAGGACTAATATGAGAGCTCATGCAATTTTCAGGGAGAAAATGAGTGTTTAGTCATATTTTATTATATGGTTAAATATCTTTAGTCTATGCTAGTGTTGTTAAGTACTTAGCTATAATAGCGATGTGGTGTAGAAGAGTTCGAACAAATCGCTATTGTTTATGCGGTATTGTTATTTAGTAGAAAAGTTAGTCAACTAGTAGTATGTATACTTAGCACTGTTGTGAAACCGAATCAGAACAAATCGTTATAACAAATAGTTATTTTTTGCGATCTGCGATTGACAACATTGGTCATTATAAAGTATCATCTTATCCAGCTTAGTCCTTCAAATATCATCTTAGCAGTTATAGTAGTGCACTAGTGCTATACTAGGACTGTTGTGTAGCAAAATTTGAATAAACCACTATTTTCCAGTATATGCGATTTACAACATTGGTCTTCTAAATATATCATCTTATCCAAGCTTAGTCCTTCAAATATTTTATTTGAGGTTTAGTCTCTAATTTGCCTTCTTTGGGACTAAACATAGATGAACTTTTTTACCTAAATTGCCAAACTAGGGTTGAACAGTGATGAAATTTTTTGTAAGGACTAAACTTGATAAGAGATTATTTTATAGGTTAAAACATTTTTTACATTTTTATTATAAATCATGTCCAATCATTTATGTGGGTGACTTAAATTTTAGTTTTGCTTCTTATTTATGATATTTATAATAGTTGGTTGATTTAGCTGTTTGTATGTTGATTGTGTTTCTCAGGCAATAAAAATACTTGACGATGAAATGCAATGTGACATCATTAAAATTAGTGGGATGGTTCGCAATAAGGTAACTCCAATGAGCTACCTTTGTGAATTTTATTTGACTGTATTTCTTGACTAGTGGGGTAGTTATGCAAATGTGTATTTGTTTTTTGCTAATCTGCTTATTCTTAGTGCTGGTTCTTACTTCTGTGTCATTCTATTCTCCTCCATGGATTGTTTTTTGTAGTATGAATTTTAGAATATCAAACCTCTATCAGAATCTTATTTGGTTTGATTCTTAGTTCTTTGTGCTGGGCATGTTTGTTGTTCAGTCACCAAACTGGATAACAGTTGGAAAATATTTCGGTAAAATCAGACTGAACATGCATGTTTAAGGTCAAAATTATAAACAAGTCATGTTTATGTGTCTTTGTATGAACCATCAGATGCTTACCCCCAGATCACCATAGAAGTTGTGATTTGTTGCAATGGCAGTTGCAATAAAGGAAATCATGTAGTAGCCGCAGCTGCAACACAACAATGCTACATTGCCACTGTTCCATACAAATTAGTACAATGAAGACAATGTTAGGATTTACACATGCCTGTAACTAGACTTGTGAGAGCAATAATTAATCAACCTAATTGACCTATTCTTCTGAGGCACCAAATTAATAAGAGTAGATTTTATAGTTGTAGTGAAATTCACTAAACAATATGATGACATGATTCTTGATAAAGTACTGGAATCCCTTAAAAAATTGTAACAAAAAGAACCATCAAACCCCACATGTTTTTCCTTCCATGCTGCAATCAGCTCTTTGGACATCGTATTCTGCATATATGCTCATAAAGATTTGGTATATAGCCTGATAGTTTTAAAAAAAACATTTCAAAGAAATTATTCTGATGGTTTGAAGCTTCCATTGATATTTGACTGCAGGAGCGATTCGTAAAAAGAAGACAGCATCTTGTGGGTCCCAATTCTTCTACCTTGAAGGTATGTTTGGTGTAAATTTGGTTTTTTAGCACTGGGGATTGACTCGGTTGTCTTTTTTATGTATTACTTGGTTCTGCATACCTCTGTTAACTTATGCAGTTAAGCTTTGTAACTCACTTTTCTGCAACTATAATGGTGCAGGCTCTTGAAATACTCTCAGGCTGCTACATTCTCATTCAGGTAATATTGATTGTTTCTTCAGACTTGCAGGACATTTACTTGCCCTAAGATTTGGCTTGAGTTCACATTGAGCTGACTCCTTTCTAATTTTGCTTGTAATTTCACAGGGAAACACAGTTTCTGTGATGGGTTCATTCAAAGGTTTGAAGCAAGTCAGACGGATTGTTGAGGAATGCATGTTGAATAAAATGCACCCTGTTTACAACATCAAGGTTTATAACTTTGTACTTTCTCGAGCTTATTTTAAAATATAGATTTCAGGCGTAGAAAATTGCTTATTTCTTTTCACATTGTCAGGTTCTTATGATGAAGAAGGAACTTGAGAAAGATCCAGCACTCGCCGAAGAGAACTGGGATAGGTTTCTTCCAAAGTTCAACAAGTATGACTTTAATTATCTGATCATTTGTATATACAGAGTATGCACCCTATGCTTCAGTTTTGTTGATCATTTCTTTTTTCAGGAAAAATGTAAAGAAAAAGAAGGCTAACTCTAAAGAGAAGAAGCCTTATACTCCTTTCCCTCCTCCTCAACAGCCCAGTAAGGTGAGACAACCAATATCTCCTTCCACGTTGGATTTCGTCCATATTTTATGTAGAAAAGTCCCCTCTTCACATGCAGCCAGTCCTCCTCAACCAAAATGAATTGATAATAAAAGAGGGAGGTTCGATGGTCAGGATGATGACAAAGCTTCACATATTTATTTATTTATTTTTTAAAGTTTACTTGATGATATTTAGAATAGAAATATGTTTCAATGGTTCACAACTACTCGATTGCCTTGTCTTCTCTTTAGCAGGAACTTACTAAACTAGACTGCACATCATGTTTGTTTTATTATTGTTATTTCAATTTCTCTTTTTTTTTTGTGATGTTACTCTTCTCTTGCCATATTTGTTATACATATACTTTTCCTGGCTCTTTAAATAAGAATAAGACCAATCTCAACCGTTTTCAACCCACAATCTTATATGCCTTTTATTTGGGGTGGGATGGGTTGTCATTTGTATCAGCTTTCACTTGTGTTGTTTAGATCCAAGGTTTTTGACAGGCTATGCTCTTCTATCAGCTATTTTCTTTGTATATTTGTGAAATAAATTCTAAGATGTCCTTGCTAATTTATGTGATATTTCAGGTCGATATACAATTAGAAACTGGGGAATACTTTATGACTGAGAAAAAGAAATCGGCAAAGAAATGGCAAGAGAGGCAGGAAAAGCAGGCAGAAAAAACTGCTGAAAACAAAAGAAAACGAGAAGAGGCCTTTATCCCACCCAAGGTCTTCTGCTCTTTTCTCTACTTTTTTACAAAAATTAATGTCATGCATGTTACTTTATAAAATTCATGTCATGTATATTGCTCTATAATTTCCTTCATGGTATTTCATCAAACTTCTATTTGCATTCTTTAGGAACATGCAAAGCCGGTGGATAACTCTGACGATGCTACTAATAATGTATCTGAAATGGCAATGTCCTTAAAGGTGCGAACTGCAAAGTTCTATCAGAATTTTATTTTGCATGACAATTTTTCTTATTACAAGTTTTATATGCTTCAATGGATAATTATCTCACTTTTGAATCTAAAATGGTTGCTCCACAGAAAAAAGCCAAGAAGTTTGGGAAGCGCAAATCGGAAGAAAATATAAATGCTGAGACATATATCATGGGGTCATCTGAACAAGCATCAAAAAAGAAATCTAAGCAGCATAGGTCTTAACATAATCTTCATTCTATAGATGGAAGGTGTGCATGTGATGTGAATTCCATCCAGAAATTTTGATCCAATGACTAATGTAACATGTATACTTCTGGTTGTCAAACGACTTTTCCCATTCAAAACTGTTGCCAGATACCTATAATATATCCAATGGATTCTTGAGTTATGGATGAGCTATATTTAATTCATTTGCTAAATTTGGAGCAGTATCAATTGGGTTGGAGAAGAAATGAACATTTTAATTTAGGTTGTTACATTTTAAGTTGACTTATGTTTCAGTGAAACTAAAATGAATATATATAATCAATCACCGATAAAAAAGGGAGACTTTATTCTAGTCGCAAAACTCCAATAGTTTAATCTAGTGGTGAAAATATAGATATTTGATCTACTAGTTGTGGCTTTCAGTCTGATTAGTTTCATTTGAGAGAAATAAATATAATTTTTTTTATAAGTTTTCATTAAATTCTAAAGGTGTGTTTTGGGGAGTTCATTAAGAACAACAAAAGAATTGGCAATTTAGTTTCCCTCTTCACAATTTTACTGAGCGTGCGGTTTTTTCCCCATTCCATTTCGCCTTTGCATTGTCATTTCCTTTATGTAGATATCCTTCTTTTCCTTAAAATACGTGAAATTGCTAATTCATTAGTGAATGGAAGAGAACAATCTACACCTAAAAAATTGAAAATGGACATTTTAGGTTTGGATTGTGTTGTTATTATCTCTCATTATAGCAGGTTGTTTTTTTTATCACAAAATGATAACTAGGATTAGAATGAAACGATACCTTTTAAATAGTCCATAACTTTTCAATCTATGATTGTAATACAAAATTATAGCTCCATAATCTTTCAATAGAATGATTGTAATGCTTTTTTATAACTGCAAAATTCTAAACAAAACAATATCTATAATGATTTTACTTTGATAATCAGGATAAACTAGAATGTGATTAGTAATTTGTCCATCAGATTGCTCTTGTGGAGGAGGTACACCAATATATCCTTCACTTTTTGGAGTGATTAAGTTTGTTAATCTATATTTAATTTTATTACCAATCCTCATTGATTTCAAAACAATGAAGGAAAAACTACCTGAGTCTTTGTTAAACGCTTATATAGATTTTCTGTTTCTCTTAATCATTTCTATGGTGAAATTTCTTATAATTTTTGTGACTCACCAGTTATAAGTATAGTGAATCTTTCTCACAATTCTAGCTCTAGTAAAATTCTAGAACTGAAAAATGCAGGAAACTAGTTTCATTGTTGTTAGTAAGAGAAATTCCTTCTTCTCTTATTGAATTACTTGTTCTTATTTATCTTGATTTTAAGCATGAGTTTTTGTGGTGATTTAGTTTATGTGATGAAGCTAGTTAAATTTGGAAACTAGTCTTCAAAGAGTTTGAAAGTTGAATTAAAAACTTTGACTAAAATTAGATACAAGAATGTTGTTAAGATTCTTGGGTTCTGTGTTTCTTATAAGTCAAATTTCTTATTTATGAATACTTGCATGAAGGAAACTTAAGGGATTTGATTTGTAGTCAGAATTTTCAGTTGTATTGTTAGAAAAGTATGAATAAATTTGATAAATATTTGCAACTGATATTAAAAAGAATAGCAGCAGTTGGCTCCTGACAAATATAAAAATAGAAAATTTGTTTTATTTTATTATTTAACATGGTTTTAATCGTGGCTAACAGTAAAAATTTATAACGAAAAAAATGTTACAAGACTCGTTTAGACATAGCTAATTTAAAATTTTACAAATTTGACTGTTTTGTTTTTTTAATAACCAAATTGATTATCACTAACTAAATGATTGAATCAATTACTATCACACTTATTATGATTTTAATGTTTCTTGTTTCCATCAAGTCAATCATGGATTTGAATTGCATACGTTTAAAACTACATGTAGTTCTATAGTTGTGATATTTATTATCGTTTCATTAAAGGTTGAACAATACATATTTTAAAACCGTTTTAATTCTTTTTAATAATAATTTTATTTTTTTCATTAAATCTAAACACATCTTTTAAAACAGTTTTAATTCTTTTTAATAATAATTTTATTTTTTTCATTAAATCTAAACACATCTTTAAACAAGAAATCGTTTGATCTTAATCAAATGGTCATAAATGCATCAACATCTTGGAAAACATAAAATACAATGTTCGGATCACTTCTTTATACAAAAAAAAAGTAAAGAAATATAAAAATTGAAACAAAAGTGCACATTAATAATATTATGCCGCACCTTAAAATTTTCATATAATTTTAACTTTTTATGGTCAAATTTTTTGTCATCAAATTTAATATAAATTGATTATATAACTTTCATATTTTTGTTATTGTATATTCTATAAATGTTAGACTTTTCAAAATATCATAAAAAAAATATACTTTTGAGATTATAAATTAAATTTATCAATATTCTCTTTAATATTTAAAATATAACATATAAAGAGATTGAGTTTTTTTTACGAATTCGTATATTTTATTTCTTAACCTTTTTAAAATTTCTAACATTACCTACAAGTGCAACTAATAAATCGAGATGAATCCATGACGTAAAATAAAAAGAAACAAAATCTATGAAGATTGAGTTTTTTTTTCTCTTTGAATTTATATATTTTGTTTTTCAACAACCGTTTTAAAATTCTAATATTCTATAAAAGTACAACTAATAGACTTATACGAATCATGATGAAAGATTAAAAAGAAACAAAATATACTAAGAGATTGAGTTTTCTTTTGTTTGCTTTGGTACCAGTCAAATAAAATAGAAAAACGTGGAGAAAAGTTTAAAATAAAATAAAATCGTGAAGATACGATTTATTTATTTATCAAAAATAGAAAGTGGACATGCCTAATTAAATCCTTGCTTTGGCTCCAAAAAATTATGACCTCTTCTATAAATAGTTCTAATCCTAATTTATTTTTTGCTCAAACATTAAAACTTAAAAACTAATACAATGGTGAACATGGAAATTTGTGACCATTGTCGCAGACTTGTTCAAACCACGGTTCATACAAACGATGACATGTATTTCAGGTGAAGTAATATTTTTTAATGTTTTAATTTTTTTATGTCCTTGTAAAAATATTAACATAGTAAACAATCAAAATTTGATGTTGGTCGATTTTACTTTCTTATGATGAAGAACAATATTCTTGAGTTGTGCCATTAATTATTCATCTAAGTGATTTTCAATAATTTGATTATAGTTGTTGCACCTCTTGTGGAAAACTTCTAAGTGATTCAACAACTCCTCCAAGTGTGAGGATAAAAAAAAGTGATGAAGGAACATCAAAGATAAAAAAAAGTGACGAGGGAACATCGAAGAAAAAGACCACTCCAGCGAAAAAAAAATAGAAAGAAAACAATAATATGTAAGTACTCTATTTTCAATTAATTTTATTTGATAGTATTAATTATGGAATATATTGTATTCTAGTTGAAAGTGTGCGTAATATTGATAACAAAGGAAATTAAATGCTTAATTTATTGTATATTGTATTAAGAGTAATGGTTATTGTATTAAGAGTAATGGTTGAGTTAAAAAAGAGAAAAATAAACTTGAAATAATTATTTGATGAATTGTTGTTATAATTAGAGTATATGCACTTTTATATAGTGCAATTAATATAACTAAACTAACAACTTACACATAACCATAAGTAATTTTAAGATATATTGTGACGTTGAATTCTAAATATATGGGGCAGTGCATTGTATCTATGATATATTGTGATGTTGAATTCTAAATATGTGGGGCAATGTACATTGAGTTCATGAATATATTAAAATTGAAAAACTATGGAGTATCTTTTGTTTGTAATTTAATAAATTGAACCGATTATTTAATGAAAAAAAACAACGAAAGACATATATTTAGACTTACCACACTAACAAAAGACACACATTCAATTATATTTTTTCAAATTTGTTATATTTAAGGGTGCATTCTATGTTATGCATGTTTTGGTTCAATTTTGATCTTGAACACTTGTATTTGAAAATTGTATCTAAATCTCTTATCTTTGACATGCCTTGTACAATGGATAGTTTTCAGTAATATAATTGTTTATTTAAAAAAATGTTAGGACTATAATATCAATGTCTCACACGAATAAAAATTATTGTTGACTATAATTTATGAGTGCCAGAGAATGAATACATGTTATGACAGAGGAAAACTTTGATATGGTGCACTTTTTGAATCTATATGTGAGATCTTTTTTTTTTCTTTCTATTTGAGTATTTTTTCTTATTCATCTCAATTTATTAATCTTTTGTTTTATTTTATTCAAGCTTTCTTTTTTATTTGATCAATTATTGACAATGTGTTGTGTCAATACATTTTGTAGGATATAACTTCTAAGGATGCCGGTTCTAGAGTACCTGCGAAGATTCACTTATTAACAATTTTTGTAGCCTTAGTAATTTAGAATGATTTAGATTTGTTTCACATTATTTGGAGTGATGACTATTCTTGTTCTTAAGAAAACTAATAATATTTGCAATGAGTAGTTTCAAATTAAAATACCGTTCGTCTATCTTTTGTTTGATATAATATTTCTTTTCCTATTCGTTATGTTTTCATACAAGTTTGTCTTTAATTTTTACTCTCTTTTTCTTCAAAATTTCGTACAATTTTGTCTTCAATTTTTATATACAATGAAGGATTACCACTCGTTTCTTTCTTCAAATAGTCTAATGACAAAACTAATACACATTAAATATGGAGAAGAAACATCTAATGATGACAATGGATAGAGTTTGAGTAGAGTACTATAGCACGTCTCTACAACGATTTAAAAAAATACTCATATCCGTGTTTGTACTGTATCAACTTTAATATCTGTACCCTTACTCTGTGAGTACATAACTGTGGGTACATAAGTGTATCTATCTATACCCAATATTCACGCTTTAACTAAAATAGATGGATAAATAAATAGTATTGTTGTGATTAAATTAAAAAATTATTTAAATATCTTATAAACCAAAATGTTGTGATTAAATTAAAAAATTATTTAAATATCTTATAAACCAAAATATTTTTTAACTCAAAACATTTAAAAGAACACTCGTTACAATACTCATTTAAATATTCATAATAATATTTTATGAAGTTGCAAATTCTACGAAAATATTATTGAATATCTATAAAAACAATTGATAGGAAATTGCAAATATAATTATAAAGTCACAATTAATAAGACATATCTCTTAGTTATAAAGTTACAATTATTTAGTGGTCCAATGATATTAATAGATGTTAAAAAAATAAAAGAAAACAATTAATTAAACTAAACACTAATATAATAAATAAATAAATAAATAATATATTGATATAAGTACTACTCGTACCCGCACGCTTAATTTTGTGGATAATTACTCGTACCTATATTTATTATGGAGGGTTTTACTTTATCCATTGTGAGTTATTTTTGCGGATACCCGTTGAGTCTAAATCTAATTTTCATCTTTAGAAATATTATAGTTGTATTTGTGAGACACAGTACTTTTTTATTATAAGGAGTGTGGATGAAGAGTTTACCTTTTGATTTATTCTTTTCACGAATAAATGTATCATTGATGTATTATACCAAATTTAAATTTGACAAGTATAATTAACTTAGAGTTTTATATATATTTGGGGCCAGTCCAAGTTCTTTTTATGCCTCCAAAACTTGACAAAGAAATCTTCCAATAAATACATTTTTCCTATGAAGGACTTGACTTGTCTTATGGGCTCCATAGTTTTATGGAGTTTTTAGGTTCTTGAGAATTTCACAATGGTCTACTTACAAATTTGGTTTTGAAGTAAAATGGACAAAATGACGGTAGCAACATGTGAAGTTATTTTGTGGGCACTTTTAGAGAATACATCTTAGAAAAAAATTATTATTATTTAAAAATATAATTTATTTATTGTTTTTAAATATAAGGCAAAATGCATCTCAATGTTCTTTATATAATGTAATAGATTGATCTTTTATGAAAGTTAAGTTTGATTTTTCTTCGATCATTTAAATTTTTATTTTCTCAATTTAATCTTTTAAGTTATATAATATTTATATCATTAGTCTTTTATTTATCTTTAAACTATGAATAGTACAATTGAAAGCATCTTATCATTAGAAATTTTATCAAATGTTGCAACAATAAATAACTTATATTAATCATTTAGAAAATAATCACCAAACTTTATAAACGATCTATAATTCTTAATTTTTCTACGGCCATTTAGACTCACACATAGCTTATAAAAACTTGGTAATGAAGGTATATCTACTTAATTATTGTAAAATAGTAATTCAAGAAAATTATCAACTTTAGTAAACTACATACATAATTTAATATAACTTAAAAATTAATTGTGAAAAAAAAAATATAACTTAAATGACTAAATTGAAAAAATTAAAAATTAAAAAATCTATGCAAAAAATAAACTAAATTTAAAAGACCTAAACATTATAACAACAACAAAACATAAATAATCAACCTGCTACTTTCGTAAAATATAAAACAATTCGAAAACTATTTGATCTAAATATATATAATACATTTTTTCTTGCATCCAAATATCTTTTTACCGTGGTTTTTTTTTTTTGAAATATTAATAGTATATTTAAGTTTGGAGATTTTTAGTGGCAAAAACAATCTGATCTAAGCAAATAATCCACAAAATCATTTTCGAAAATTATAAATTTTCTTCTAAATTCACTTTGAGTGATAAGGGCCCTGTACAATTCTTTTTTATCCAGAGAATGGGTAAGGCCCAAAGAAAAAAATTAAACAGTTATTGTATGAGGGAATTTAATTTTCAAAAGTGTCATGCAAAATAAGTAGATCGTAGGTAGGTTAAAGGGGGAGAATCAATAAGATTATCATCGTTTTTAAATATTTTGGAATTTTATTTTAGTTTTAAAAATTAATTCCTTAATAGAAAAATAAATAAATAAAATAGTACCTATAAAAAAATTATCAACTTTTAGTTTTTTTTTTTAATTTATTCACATTTAGTTCGTATAAAATCAAAATAAAGACTATAAGTGAATAATTTTTGTAAAGACTAAACATGAAAGATCATAATTTTATAGAGATTATAAATATATTTAACCAAACAAAACTCACTTTCATTTTTCTATATTATAAAAAATAAAACAAAATTATGTGTTAGATGTACAGCACAATAACTGATCTTGAATAACATGGAGATTCAAAATTTGAGAATGAGCAAATGACAAACATGCACGTCCCAACTAAACACAAATAAACATCTCCAATACTAAACCATTGTAGCGAAAAGGTGAGATCATTGCACCATTAAGTAACTTGTTGTACAATAACTCTAAAATCACATTCAATAATAATCTATGTGATCGTTCCTATTCCAAAAAACATTCATGGCCGAAATCAAACCCCACTTTTCAGCCATGAAAGCATTTGAGAATCCAACATTCTTGATAAATCGAAAAGTCAATGACCATTCTCATCTCTGAAAAAACACCAACATAACTAGAATTCAAACCACTATTACAAACGCCACAATCCACGTTGCACTTGCCCCAATGAATTTCAACAACTTTCCAATCAATTGGTTATACATAATAAGACTATTGCCTATTCAATTGTAACAGCTATCCGTCTTTGAAATACGCCTTAATAATAACTTGATACTTGTTAAACATAGTTAAGTACAAAATCCTAACATACCAAACTACACAACTCAATATCCCAAAGAGTCGATATACTCCAAGCTCTCAATATTGCACACAATCACTTGCGAGTATTCATTTGGTATAAAATATCACGAAGGTATGGTTGAAAATGTTGCCAAACTTTACGATCATGGAGGCAATCTCTAAGATCATGAAAGGTTTGTTGGGAAAATAAATAAATTCTAAATAATAATCAAAATATAAGAAAATAATGTAGAAACTTCAAAATCGAAGAAAAAAAAAACCACCATTGTTATCTAATGATAACCAAATAACAATACTATATAAAAATTGTTACAACATATAGACTTCTCTCAAACTCCTCATGGTCACAGTAATCCACGTCCTTCAAAACAATATATTTAAGGCTTAATTGCAGTTTGGGTTCCCTTATTTTAGCTGAATTGGGAAAGTAGTCATCTCATTTTGTTTCTCCCCAGTTTTAGTCTCCCAAACAAAATTTTGGTCCAAAATTTGATGAAATTTCATTTTTTTTGCATTTATTTAAGTCACATCATACCTCAAGATCTCATTTGCAACAATTGTACCTGAAATCTATTATCATAAATGGTGTAGTACGACTTTAAAAAATGAAATTTCATCAAGTTTTAGACTAAAATTTTGTTTGGGAACCAAAACTGTGGAGAAACAAAATAGGATAATTACTTTCACGATTCAGCTAAAATAGAGTGACCAAAACTGCAATTAAGCATATATTTAAATTATATCTCACAACACTCTATAATAAAAGTAGAAGATAAAATAATCAAACACAAGTTTAGTGTTATTAATTGGTGCCAATCTTTTAAACTGAAAAGAACTGTCTTCTTTTCATAGAAATTTCGAAGTCTTTTTTATTAAAGATTAAAAGATTTTCTTATTATTTGTATTGCCCAAATATAATTTTAATTTTTTTTAAAGACAAAAAATTAATTTTCACTCAATTTTTTTAATTAATTTGTTATATTGATGAATGGTTGATTTAATTCCTTAAAGCCCAAATCGCTTATTTTTCAACTTTTAATAAACAAAACTACACAGCCCTTGCTCACGAACCATATCATATATCACAGACTCCGCCGCAACGGCTAACTGATCCGCCGTAACCTTTCCAGAAAACGAAATGGACGAGAACGAAGTAAGAAACGAAGTAGAAGTGAAAGAGAAGAAGAAAAAAGGGAAACACGATAAACCAAAACCATGGGACGACGATCCGAACATAGACCACTGGAAGGTCGAGAAATTTGATCCATCATGGAACGAAGGTGGAATGCTTGAAGTAAGTTCATTCTCAACTCTCTTCCCGCAGTATCGCGAAAAGTATCTTCAAGAAGCTTGGCCTCTCGTTAAATCATCGTTCAAGGATTTCGGTATCTCTGCTGAACTCAATTTGGTATGTATTCTTTTTATTTTTTATTTTCGAACCCTAATTTTGCTTTGTAATTTCACTTCAATTATAATAATGCGTATTTTCTTTGTTTCTTAGGTTGAAGGTTCGATGACAGTTTCAACGACTAGAAAGACGAAGGATCCTTATATTATTGTTAAAGCTAGGGATCTTATCAGGCTTCTTTCTAGGAGTGTTCCTGCTCCTCAGGTTAGTCTTATTACTGTTTCAAGTTTAGTCTATTTTGTTATATGGTTAAATACTTAAATATCTGTTTAGTCTTTACTAGTTTTGTTAAGTAGTAGCTATAATAGTGCTCTAGTGTAGTAGAATTAGATCAAATTTTATTGTTACGCGGTATTGTTATTTAGTAGAAAAGTTTGTCGACTTGTAGTGTATACTATAACATTGTTGCATAGCAAAATTTGAACCAAGTGCTATTTTATGTGATACGAGATTGATAACATTGGTCTCTAAAGTATCATCTTATCAAACTTAGTCCTTCTGATATCATCTTAGCAGCTATAGTAGTGCTATTTTAATCAATCTGCAATTGGCAATATTGTTCTCTACAAAATATATCATCTTATCCAGCTCATCCCTTCACATATTTTATTTGACGTTTAGTCTCTAATTTGTCGACTTCGGGACTAAATGTAGGTGAACTTTTTTACCTAAATTGTCAAACTAGGTTGAACATTGATGAAAATTTTTGTAGGGACTAAACTTGATAAGAGATTATTTAATACGGGTTATTTTTTTAAAAAAAACTTTTTTATCATAAACAGTGTCCAAGTATTTATATGGCCGACTTAAATTTTGGTTTTGGTTTTTATTTATGATATATATAATAGTTGGTTGTGTTTTACAGGCAATAAAAATACTTGACGATGAAATGCAATGTGACATCATTAAAATTAGTGGAATGGTTCGCAACAAGGTAACTTCAATGAGCTTTATTTCTGATTTTATATGCCTGTATTTTGTTGACTTGTGAGGTGGTTATGCTTTTTATGTGCTAGTCTGCATATTCTTCTTGCTGGGTCTTACTTCTGTGTCGTTCTCTTCTCCTCCATGGATTTTTTTTTATTTTTTTGTTAAATTTTAGAATACCAAAGCCTCTATCAGATTCTTATTTGGTTTGATTTTTAGTCTATTGTGTTGGACATGTTCATTGTTCAGTTACCGAACTGGAAAATAGTTTGGTAAAATCGAACTGAATATATGTGTTTAGGGTCGAAGTTCAAAACAGGTTAGGTTTATGTGTCTTTGTATGAATCATCAGATGTATAATGCCAGATCACCATAGAAGTTGTGATTTGCTGCAATGGCAGTTGCAACACAACAATGCTACAGTGCCACTGTTCCATACAGTTTAGTACCATGAAGACAATGTTAGGAATTAGGATTACAGGTAATCAGATTTGTGGAGCAAAGCAATAATTAATCAACTTAATCGACCTATCCTTCTAAGGCACCAAATTAATGAGAATAGAATATATGGTTAGTTAATTCATTTTATAATTGTAGTGAAATCACTAAACAATTTCATGACACCTTTCTTGATAAAGTACTGCAATCCCTAAAATTTGTTACAAAAAGAACCATCTAACCACATAGGTTTTTCCTTCCATGCTGCTATCAGCTCGTTAGACTTCTTACTCTGCATATATGCTCTCATATAGAGTTTGTATATAGCCTGCTAGTTTTCAAAAATAAACATTTCAAAAGAAATTACTCTGGTGGTTTGAAACTTCCGTTGATATTTGACTGCAGGAGCGATTTGTAAAAAGAAGACAGCATCTTGTGGGTCCCAATTCTTCCACCTTGAAGGTATGTTTTGTGTAGATTTGTTTTTTTAGCACTGGGGATTGACTTGGTTGTCTTTTTTGTTATTATTTGGTACGGCATACCTCTGTTAACTTGAGCTTTGTAACTCACTCTTCTGCAACTATAATGGTGTAGGCTCTTGAAATACTCTCAGGTTGCTACATTCTCGTTCAGGTAATATTAGTCGTTTCTTCAGATTCTTAAGGCAGGACATTTACTTGCACTAAGATTTGGCTCGA
The DNA here is from genome assembly GCA_037974835.1 of Cicer judaicum. Taxonomy (NCBI): domain Eukaryota; kingdom Viridiplantae; phylum Streptophyta; class Magnoliopsida; order Fabales; family Fabaceae; genus Cicer; species Cicer judaicum. The sequence goes on from JBBPBS010000247.1 coordinate 3,011,304, forward strand.
CTCCTTAAGTCCACATTGAGCTCACTCCGTTTTAATTTTGCTTGTAATTTCACAGGGAAATACGGTTTCTGTGATGGGTTCATTCAAAGGTTTGAAACAAGTCAGACGGATTGTTGAGGAATGCATGTTGAATAAAATGCACCCTGTTTACAACATCAAGGTTTATAAACTTGTATTTTCTCCAGTTTATTTTATAGTATAGATTTCAGGCGTAGAAAATTTCTTATTTCTTTTCACATTGTCAGGTTCTTATGATGAAGAAGGAACTTGAGAAAGATCCAGCACTCGCCGAAGAGAACTGGGATAGGTTTCTTCCAAAGTTCAACAAGTATGACTTTCATTATCTGATCATTTGTATATACAGAGTATGCACCCTATGCTTCAGTTTTGTTGACGCTTCATTTCTTTTTTCAGGAAAAATGTAAAGAAAAAGAAGGCTAACTCTAAAGAGAAGAAGCCTTATACTCCTTTCCCTCCTCCTCAGCAGCCCAGTAAGGTGAGACAACCAATATCTCCTTCCAAGTTGGATTTCTTCCATTATTTAATGTAGAAGAGTCCCCTCTTCTCATGCAGTTAGTCCTCCCCAACCAAAATGAATTGATAATAAAAGAGGGAGGGAGGTTAGATCGTCAGGATGATGACGAAGCTTCACTTATTTATTTTTTAAAATTTACTTGACGATTTTTAGAATAGAAATATGTTTCAATGGTTCTCAACTACTCGATTGCCTTGTCTTCTCTTTAGTAGGAACCTACTAAACTAGACTGCACATCATGTTTATTTTGTTGTTGTTATTTGAATTTTATTTTATTGTGATGTTACTCCGCCATTGCCATACTTGTGAATCATATACTTTTCCTGGCTCGTTAAATAAGAATAAGAAGAGCAATCTCAACCCACAATCTTTTATGCCTTTTATTTGTATCATCATTCATTTGTGTTGTTTAGATCCCAGTTTTTTGACAGGCTATGCTCTTCTATCAGCTATTTTCTTTGTATGTTTGTGAAATAAATTCTAAGATGTCCTTGCTAATTTATGTGATATTTCAGGTCGATATACAATTAGAAACTGGGGAATACTTTATGACTGAGAAAAAGAAATCGGCAAAGAAATGGCAAGAGAGACAGGAAAAGCAGGCCGAAAAAACTGCTGAAAACAAAAGAAAACGAGAAGAGGCATTTATCCCACCCAAGGTCTCTGCTCTTTTCTCTACTTCTTCACAAAAATTAATGTCATGCATATTGCTTTATAATTTCCTTCATGATATTTCATCAAACTTTTATTTGCATTCTTTAGGAACATGCAAAACCAGTGGATAACTCTGAGGATGCTAATAATAATGTATCTGAAATGGCAATGTCCTTAAAGGTGCGAAGTTCTATCGGAATTTTTATTTTGCATGACAATTTTTCTTATTTTGTTATTTCAAGTTTTTGTTTTGCTTCAATGGATAATTATCTCACTTGTGAATCTTAAATGGTTGCTCCACAGAAAAAAGCCAAGAAATTTGGGAAGCGCAAATCTGAAGAAAATATAAATGCTGAGACATATATTATGGGGTCATCCGAACAACCATCAAAAAAGAAATCTAAACAGCATAGGTCTTAACATAATCTTCATTCTATAGATGGAAGGTGTGCATGTGATCTGAATTCCATCCAAATTTTTTGATCCAATGGCTGTAACATACTCCTGGTTCATAAATGACTTTTCACTTTCAAAATTGTTGCTAGACACTTACTCATAATATATCCAATGGATTCTTGAGTTATGGGCGACCTATATTTGATTCATTTGCTAAACATACTGTAGTGTAGTTTTGAGTTTAGTTGGATGAGAAGAAATGAAATATTTTAATCTAGGTTGTTACATTTTAAGTTTACTTATGTTTTGTGAAACTAAAATAAATACACAATCAATCACAGTAAAAAGGCAGATCTTAGTCTAGTGCCAAACCAATGGATTAGTATAGTTGTAAAAATAAAGATCTTTTATTCACATATTGTGGTTTCGATTTCTATCAATTTCATTAGAAGGAAGGAAATGTAAATTTTTTTAGAAGTGTTCATAAGAATTATTTATTTTAAACTGGGTTATCTTGCCTTTGCTCTAAGATATTTTATTTTAAAAATTGAATTCCCAGTCAATTACATAAATGTTGTTAAATAAGACTATAGTGTTTAAAAATAGTAATTTTTTTATTTATTATACCGGTTCAACAACTATTTGGATCTTACTATTTTGGATTTATATTTTCCGGCCCCCAACACATTTTGTGATGATTACATGTTACAATATAAAAGAATATAATTTATTGCTTGTTTATTTTGTGATGATTGTGTACATATTTCTTTCTTAATTTAATTTTTTCTTTCATTCAAATAATTTTTATTAATTATAAACACATTTTAATTTTGTTTGATTGTAATTTTAGTTTTTTATTTATTTTTTACTTGCTTGCCATATTAGTTTTTTTATTTATTTTTTACTTGCTTGCCATATTAGTCTGCCTGTTTTAAAATTATTTTTTAAATCCTACTCAGTTTTGGACTCACACATGGTGATTGATAATTTTTTTTAATAATATGATAAAATCTGATTATATATAATCGTTTAGAAAGATTTATAATTATATAAATTTTATGACACGTCAATAATTTTTATTTTGTCAAAACACTACATTTAAATTTAAAAATCAGTGTGATGATAAAAAAAGATAGAAATAAAAAAATGAGGGAACGATTTCGTTACTGATTTAAGATATATATTTTTTAAAATATAATATGATTTTATGCAATTTATATATTTTTTGAATTTAATAAGCTTATAAAAATGAATTTTCATTAAATATTGTTAGACACATAAAATATAGTAGAGCTAAAAATAACATTAGTATGTAGATCAACACTAAGAAATTGGTTCTTGAACAATTTAATTAACATGGATCATGTTCTTTTCAATTTGCGGAGATATCAAAGCTGAATTTGACACAAGCTATTCATGACTTTAGAAAGACGACTAAATTGGCTGATTTCAATGCAAGTCATACAGTCAATGCATGAGCTTAGTTTTTTGTTTTTTTGGATTGTTCCCATAAGGGTTTTATTTTATATATTCATCTTAAAAAGGGGATAATATCAAAACAAGAAGGTCTTAATCACGAATACAGAATATTCCCACCATCCAATGATACTTCTATAAATTTGTATAATTATTAGGCAGATGTTCCTTTAGAGCACATGTTAGTATAAATGTAGAATTTTTTATCAAAAATTGTATGTTTCATTTTTTTCAAGATATAATTACTATAAGTAGAATTTTTAACATATATTTTTAGGGTACATATTAGCATGACAATATTTTTATATATTTTACTTGTTTCATAATGAATGATCTATTTATAAAAACTATTAAAATAAGTGTCTCTTTCAATTTATAATATAATTTTTATACTACCATTGCATATTAATAAAAAATAAACAAAATATTTTTTTTTATAGATAAATATTTGTAAACTATTAAAGTTGTATGTTAGTTTGCCAAATTTAAATTTAAGATCCTCATCTAAAATTTTCTTCTTTGTTCTTTAGCCTACTAAATATAAGAATTTTAGTTGTTCAAAATGAGAATTTTGTTAAAAATATAATTTTTTTAATCAATAACAAAAACAAATTTGACAATAATACAGTATATTTTATCAATTAATCAAGAGTACGATGTGAGTATTAGGTTGTCTTGTACCAACTACCATAGCTTCACATGGTAATAGGTGTGGAAACTAAAAGATATCTTATAAGAATAAATTTATCTCATTGGAATGCAAATACCGTAAGAGACCCAAATTTGTTGTTGGAGACATATGAACCTTTGAAGCTTCATCGATAACATGCGCCATAAATGTAACTTCAAAGATATTTTGTTTTTTTATGTGGCACGTTTTCTAGGATACCAAATAATTTGGTTGTTCATAATTTGACTAAAGCGACCATTCATAGCATATGCTTTCAACTTTTTTTATGATACAATTGCATGGATGGTCACTTGACTACTATTAATCAAAGTTATTATTTTAATTATTTGATTTGAGTTTAATGTACTTCTTAAAAAAATGATTAATTTTATTATTTTCAATGATAAAATATGTGTCATTTACTCAAATATCATTATTAATTGTAATTAATTGAATAATTTAATAAGTTGAGATAGTATAAAAGTGTATACTAGTTAAAAATATAATTAATGATTTATTGATATTATAAAATGATAAATAATTTGATAAAAGTAAAAACAAAAAACAAAACACTTAAATTGAGATAGAGTAAATATGTTCTTATGTAAAAAAAGAAAAAGAATCTTGTTGTCGTCTTAAACACAATTTTTGTATGCAGATCAATTATTAGTTGCACATAATTAGGTAGATTAATGTTTTGAGTAGAGTAGAGTTTTAACGTATGACAACACTTTTTCTTTAATATTGTTGAATTTTTAAGACTAGATTTAAATTCTAAACTTATTAAACTCGAAGAAAAAAAAGTCGAACCATTTCATCTGAATGTTCACAAAAAATTATTCTTGTTATTAAGTGACACTAGTGACACTAAAACAACAAAATACAATATTACATTCACAACCATTAATATAAAGTTTATTCTTCATTTTATTAAAGTTTAATTATAATTTTAGTCCTTCTATTTTTTATCAATTAATAAAATTGATTTATTTCTTTTTAAAGTGACAGTTTTGACTTAACCCAAATTTTAAAATTAAAAAATATGATTTGACGTATTTTAAATAATATAAAATACAATTACATGATATAAAGTCATTTTATCATATGATACATTATTTAAATAATGTAACATCATTAATTTTTAGTTAAAAAATCAAATAAAGGAATCTAAACCATACACTTTTCAAAATAAAAAAATTAATTTCATAAATCAATAAAAATAAAAGACTAAAACTGCCCTCAAACATCTCAAACATTTTATTAACTTATTAGCAAATCACACACTAGTATTTATAAATATGAGTAAATTTATATATGCATTAGTGTAAATCAACAACCGGTTAAATGAAATATCTATTTATTTTCTCCATAAGTATATCTTTTAAACTAAATGTCTCATGTTAGAGAAAAAATATATCCGCATATATATGTATGAATAGAATGTTTGTCATCTTTAAATTTATGGATCTACTCTCATTGATTCGAACATCCTGAATTCATGGAATTGAGACATAAATTATCATTTAAGAAACATAATACTAACATCGTACTCTTTTGAGAATTATGTCTGCAGTACATTATTTTACAAGTCTTCGACACATTTTTTTAATTGCTTGAAATTTATGTGAGCTATTTTTATTTAAATATGATTATTAAATCTTACAATCAATTATAGTCTTTTTGACGAGAATCACGTGGACACCTGTAAAATTAAAAATGTGCATTCAAACATGCTACTAGACTCTTTTTGACGATAATCATGTCGACAAGTATCATAATCTCTCTCTAATAATATAATTTCTAACAACTTCCAGAAGATACATACAATATAAAGTCATTACTAGGACAGGAAGGATCACATGTAAACGTGGACCACCAATACTTAGATCATAATAATAGAGTCACAAAATGGGTCCACAAACTTCTATTAGGAGACCAATGTCCAACTTAATAGTATGATATTTTATTATCAGTTATGATTTAAAGATCATTATTTATCTCTCTTAAATTAATTAAGTCGATATTGATAAATTATCTCATAGTTATTCTTTTAACCTGTGATATGTAGTTAGCATAATATATAAGTTTATTAAAATTATAAGTACATTCTTAAATGTCTTTTTATTAGTAAATTTATAAATCAATTTTACTAGTAAAAAATATATTTAAGAACTAAATTAATATATTAAAAATATATTTAAAAATCAAAATAACTAATAAAATATAATTATAATTGTTTTTTAATTTCAATATATTTGAAATTTTTTATAATCTATTAGATAGTTCTGTCTCTAATATTTCACTTTATCATATCATTTACCTTTTAATATATTAAATTGGTTTTTTTTTTTCTTTCAAAAATAAGTGCAAGTCATTGCCCTGACAACTATATACATGACTATGTCTTTAGTCATCTTTAATTAAGCTGATAACACGGACCACCATTAAATTTGTTCATGATATACCGGCATCTTTTTTATCATTGCATAAAAATGAGGTGAATGCTATAGTGGATTATTTTTATAACGGATCAATTTGGGATCGGTGTATAAAAATCACTTAAAATTTTAGTAAAGATCGACAACATTTTGCAAATGATCTTCTTGTATTTTATAGATGAGATAATTAATAACTTAATTGAGATAAAAATAAGGAAAAAAATGAATATAGTTCTCAAAATCTAAACTGTCGAACCGAAAATATAGACATTGAAAATAATTAACTTATATACTTTTAAAGAATGTCATCGATCATCATTAGTGTTTCCAATAACTTTAAAGTATTGGTCTACGGTGGACCTGATTCATTCAACTTAATATTTGTTAAAAAAAAACACCAATTATATTTAAGTTATCCACATTATCTATATTTTAAATTTAGTTGAATTTTCGTTTAAGTTCTTTAAGTTATTTTTCTCGAGTCAGTCATTAAAGTTACATTCTGTGTACTATTAGTCTATAATATATATTAAATCACGTAAGTAGTCTTTTAAGTTTGAAAATTTTCTCACTTATTATAATGAAATATTAAAATATAATAAAAACACCACAACAAGTTGATTGCTCAAACTACTTTGTATGGGTGTACACAACTCAGTACGTCCCGCGAACCCGACTTGACTCATAAATAATGGGTTGTGTCTGATGCAGTCCAAAAAAAAAGACAGGACACTAACAAGGTAAAAAATGAATCGGGTTACCCATCCCAAAATACATTAAGGACAATGGATTATTTTTTTTATATTATTATTATTATTATTTTACCTTATTCTACTACACTAATTGAATTTAGGGTTTGGAAAAAAAAATTCTTCCCTTATTCACTTTTTTTTCTTTCTAATAAACGGTCCTCCTTGTGTTCCTCTTGTTTTATGTGTGTCGACTTTTACTATATTCTCCAATCATACTATCATAATCTTTTTATGAAGCTATATAGAGATACTATTAGATCATCAACTTGATTTTTTGTGTCCTTGCGTATAATTCGCGTTTGGTATTAGAAACAAACAATAATAAAGATCTCAATGTTTGTTTATTCAACCATGTCTAATCATACTCTATAACCTACTGCATCTTTTAAATTTTATATTTATCATTGTAATTTTGCAAAAAGGTCTAAAGCAAATAAAGTAAAGTTGAGTTGTTGTTGTTATTATATCCATACCATCATAACCACATTCTCTCTTCGCGATGGTCCTTTTCATGACGAGCCATTGTTTTCATTGCTCACAACGGTCTAGTTGATGGTCTTCTCCAATTTTGGTTGCCTTCTCGCTTTTTATCTAGTTCTATCTTGTATCATTTACATTTTTATTTATGTTTGATGTATTCTTTTGCAGTGTATCCTCTAGTTTTATTTATATTTTATATTTTTATTTCTATTTATGTTTGTTCTTGTTGAAGTAGTGTCGTTGGAGAAGTGATACCACTTAGTCTTTTGTTAATTTCTCATTTTTTTTTAGATATTGTTGTGTTTCTTTTTTTTAGCTATTGTGGTGTTGTTGCTTTTTTTTTTTTCTCGAAAAACTATGGAAGAAAGTCATTTTACAGAAACAATAGTTCATACACCAGTAGTTAATGAAATTGTGGTAGAGGGTGTTAATATTCCAAATAATGTAGTAGAAAGAGAGGATGGTAAGAATGAAGTTCAAAGAGATGATCGTATTAATGAATTTGGGGGAAAGGGAAAAAACTTAGGAAATCTATAGTTTGAAACCATTTCACTAAACTTCCTTTGAAAAAGAATAAGGGTAAACATAGAGCAAAATTCAATAATTGTCATAATACATATAGTTTCCATCCAACCATACATGGCACAAATTCTATGAACATACATTTGCGTAATTCTCACAGATGGATTTGTAGTTAAACGGGTAAAAAAGAGGACACTACATATGGGTACATGCCAAAGAGTTCTGAAGAAGAATATGATTTTGGAGTTGTGGTTGACTATAATTTGGAGGATTGTAGGAGAGTTGTGGTTTAATATGCTATATTGGATGAAAAGTCATTTAATGTTGTATAAGGGATTGAATTTCGTATAATGTTAAATCGATTCGAGCCTCGGTATATCATGCCATCTAGGGTCACAATTTCAAGGGATTGTTATCAATTGTTTTTGGAGGAAAACAAAAAGCTAAAGGTTTAACAACTGATTGTTGGACTTCAAACTATAATTTAGGCTATATGTGTTTGACAACACATTTTATTGATGAAGAATGAAAACTACATAAAAGAATTATAAACTTTTATCAAATTAAAAATTATAAATGTGAAACCATTGGAAGATAAATTGAAAGATGTTTAAGGGGATGGGGAGTTGAAAATATTTTTACTATAATCATTGATAATGTAAGCTCAAATGATGGAGCAATTTCATACCTTCAAAAGAAGTTTAATATTAGGGGATGAGTAGCGTGTAGTCAAAATTATATGCATACGAGGTGTTGGAGTCATACTCTTAATTTGATTGTTTGTAACGACATACATGGGCAACAATTGTCCATCAAAAGTATTAGAAATAATATACGTTATGTTAGATCTTCTCTCCAAAGACTTAAAAAATTTAAAGAGTGCATTAAGGTCAAAATGATTAAGCATCAAAGCCTTGTGTGCCTAGATGTTCCAACTAGGTGGAATTTCACATATATTATGTTGGAACATGCCGATAAGTTTGAAAAAGTATTTGATAGACTTAATGAGAAAAAATTGGACTATCGAAAATGGTTTAGTGAAGAGAAAAAGGAGAAAAAAAAGGGTTGGCCCACCTAAAAGTATTGATTTGGAGACTTGTAGGATCTTTGTTCAATTTTTGAAATTTTTCTATGAAGTAACTTTGTGTTTTTCTAGTTCTTTGCACGTTACGTCAAATATATGCTTCCATCAAATTGTAACAGTTGAGTCTCAATTGTCAAGTTGGAGTAAGAGTCATTGTAAACTATTATGAGGTATTGCAAATTCAATGAGAAAAGTTTAATAAATATTGGGAAATGTTGATAAAATGAATCTATTGTTGGTTGTTGTTGTTGTTTTGGATCTTAGATATAAGTTTGATTATGTCAATTGGAATTTGGCGGATATGTTTGACAAAGTAAAAGCTTTTAGTATGTCTAAATTGGCAAGATATACCTTGGATGATTTGCACTTGCTTTACTCAAGAGGAGAAGTTTCACAAAATAAATTTTGAGATGATGAAAATGGTTTAAGAAGCATACCATCTCAAAGTGGACTAAACAGTCTTAAAGGTGTTTCTCCCAATAGGGCGGACTTATGGAAAAAAACAAAAGAATGCTAAAATTAATTTATATTTATCAAATATTGAGATATATTTAGAAGAGAATACACTAGACATCAATGAAAAATGCTAATTTTGAGATCTTGGGTTAGTGAAAAACAAATTCTTCAAAATATGCGATTCTTTCTCTCATTGCTCACGATGTATGGGCTATTCCAATTTCTACAGTGGCACCTGGGTCATGTTTTAGCGCTAGTGGTTGCGTGCTTGATGTATTTTGTACTTCTTTGTCTGCTAAAATGATTGAGGCACTTATTTGCACTCAAAATTGGTTGAACCCTAGTGGTCTCAAATTTGAAGTGAATGATTTTGATCTATTTGACATCACTAAAAATATTATTGAGGGTAAGTTTCATACTTTTTATTTATTGCTTATTTTAATTTATCCAAATAATTATTTAATATAAATTAATATTTTGTGTTGCTGCTAATATATATTATTGGAACACAATGAACATATGTGATAAAAGACAACAAGTGATGAAGGTAGCACCTCCAAGGCTCCAACATTATAAGTTATGAAGGCAACTTGAAATGATTTGGTCTATTATAATTTTGCATGTGATACCTTGTTTATGAGTTGGTTTCATTTTGCTTATTGAAAATACTTTGCTTGCTGAATTTTGCATGTTACACTTGTGTCCAAAGTTCTTTTGTTGCTGATAAAATTTATTTTATTGCTATTTTAGTAGGTTTGTAGTTGTGGTTTAAAGTTTCAACACCATAGTTATTTTGGTGACAAGAAGTAGAAGGAAGAAAGTCTATAAACATATTGATATGATCCTAATAGTCATGGTTCACTTTAAGGATCGTTCTAGGTCGGAAACTTACAGATTTGAGTCAAAAATTGCGTATAGCTGGAGAATGCGATAAACGGCGCTGCAAAACTTCGAAACGGGCGATTCCAAAACGAGGTGAAAGATGACGTTTTGAAACGTGAATTAGGTTGTTGAATCACCCAAAAAAAAGTATGTAGAACTCGAGATATGAACGCAGTTTACTAAATACGAAAAATTGATAGAATTGGAGTATTAAGGTTTGACGTAAAGGAAACTCAAAATTATTATTCAGCAAAGAAACCAAGAACAAAATGGTGCCACAATCTAGGGATTGATAAACCAAAAAGAACGACTCAAAGGGTTAACAACCTTGATAAGTTCAAGATGTAGTCTTTCAAGAACTCTAGAGAGCAAAGCCTCACAAAAACAATATTCAAAATTTGCCTTAAGAAAAATAAGGGTTTGCCTTTTATAATGGCAACTTCTAAAAAGTTCTCTGAATTTGGCCCAACTGAAATTTTTAGTTACACCCAAATTTCTTATTAATTTAGTCTATTACTTTAATTAAAACTAATATTAAAATTTGATAACACATAAATGCCGCCTTCATTCCTTAACTTCTTCAATTTGGGTTAAGCAATTGACTATCTTGGACTTCAATTCTTCATGAATTGTACTTGCTTCAAATAAAGTGGTTATCAAGTTATTTAAGACCTCATTCCCCTTCTTTGACCTTGCTCTTATCATTGGGGTTCCAAGACCTTGAATATCCTCTAGACTTTCTTCCTTGGTTATGCATTCTATGTCCTCATCACATATGTTTATTTTGATTATTGTTTGTACTCGTTAATTTAAGTACTCTTTAATTTATAGGATAATTTTGTTTTGATACTACTCTTGATTAAAGAGTATAACTATTAGGTGATGGACAATCTATGGGTCGAGTAAAAAGTACGTTACTTATTTTGATTAAATGATTTCTATTTTATATGAAAATGTTATGAGTTAATACTTTTGAATGAATTAACAAAGGGTAATTGTAGGTAGTTTGTTATAAGTTACTTTAAAGTTAATTTTTATTTTCTAAAAACATTTAAGAATTACTAGTTTGAGACTTGTCTAGGGACCAACCCAGTCTCGTCTTATTTTGTCATGTCTTTATTGAACCCGCAACTAATCGGATTAAGGGACATGTTATGATCTAAAAATTGGTCTCATCAAATATAGAGACCGAATAAGGGACATATCAAACTCGACCTAATCCGTATTTTGTATACACAATAGTACTTTGCATGTGAAAGAAGTTAAAGATATTTAATAAGTTGATAGACATTTATTACCTTGTTTTTAAGGATATACACGAGTTTAAATAGATGTAGATAAAATAAAATAAAAAGATATATTATTTATAAATTTTGATGAATATTTTTATTAATGATTAATATGAATACCATATTATTGCATTATTTGACAAAGTTTCAAATAAAATTAAACTAATTATGTTGAAATTGATATATAATTTATAATATATATATATATATATATATTATAATTTAATGAATCAAGTTAAGATAAAATAAAATAAAATGATCGAAATAAAAATTAAATTAAATTTTAAAAAATTATAGTTTATTTCACTCTATTTTCAACCTTCTATTTACGGGACTGGAGTAAAAGAATAAATTTCAAAAACAACTCAGTCACAACAAGTATACTAACCCGTCTTGTAGATGAAAAGCTGACGATATATATATGGTTTAATCTAACCGTAAAAGTATACTAATTTATTATAGTTAAGTTTAATGCTGATTTATGTTAAAAACTATTTTTAATTCAAAGATTAAATTATCTATATCTAATGATGATATATAATAATAATTTAATAAATATTAATCTAATAAAAACCAAATTAATACTATTTTTAAACACGGATCTACCACATGCATAAGCCATGTGAGACTTTCCGACCATAAAAACTACGTAAAGAAAAGCAACTTTCATTTGAATGTTTTAGGTATAGTAACAAACTTTCTATGACAAATATACTTTTGAAATTAAATTTTAAATCATTCAATACAATAAAAAATATATTGTAAGTGCAACTCCCCACTCTCTCATCTCTTCGTTGTTAATGTCTCCAGTTTTTGCCCTTTATTAAAAGCCATTTTTTTATTAAAGAAATAACTTAAAAATGCAACAAACATAGACCAGAATCTACTGCAGCACTTGGTTTTATGTTGTAAGTGATTTGAACCATTGTTCTTAGATCGTATGATTCATATTATAGATTGAGTTTTACATCCTAAGAAAAAACTAATTGATCTCGGCCATCAATTGAGATTGGACGGTCAAAATGCAATAATTGCGTGACGTAATTATAGTATCTAATCGGAATCCAACGAAGCTGGGTCCGGTAGCAGGGTGGCACACAAACATACTTTGAACACTATAACAATTAATTTTCATTCATTAGTTCTTCTCTCTATCTCTCTCATTGTTTCTCTCTCCCCAAAAACAATGGAGATCCATCGCCGGCCGCCGACCACCACTACCGACGGCGCCGTCGCGACTAAACACCATTCCCACCGTCTCAAATCACCTTCCCCTACTCCAGCCCCAAAAGCTTCCGACGCACTCCCTCTCCCTCTCTACCTCACCAACACAATCTTCTTCACCCTCTTTTTCTCCGTCGCGTATTACCTCCTCCACCGGTGGCGCGACAAGATCCGTAGCCACACTCCTCTCCACGTCGTCACTCTCTCCGAAATCGCGGCAATTGTTTCCCTTATAGCTTCCTTCATCTACCTTCTAGGTTTCTTCGGCATCGACTTTGTTCAATCCTTCATCTCACGCGCTTCTAACGACGTTTGGGATCTCGACGAAACCGTAACACAAAACCAATCGAATTTCCCCGTCGCCGGAGCCGTCTCCGATCAGTCTCTTCCAAAACTGATCAAACCGGAGCCCTCATTATGTTCATCCGAAGACGAAGAAATCATTAATTCCGTTGTGGAAGGAACCACGCCGTCCTACGCGCTTGAGTCGCGGCTTGGAGACTGTTTCCGAGCCGCGGCAATTCGTCGCCAGGCTTTACAGAGAACAAGTGGGAGATCCTTAGAGGGTCTACCATTGGAAGGATTTGATTACGAAGCGATATTAGGGCAGTGTTGTGAAATGCCTGTTGGTTTTATTCAGATTCCGGTGGGTGTGGCGGGACCGTTGTTGTTGGATGGATTTGAGCATACAGTTCCAATGGCGACTACGGAAGGGTGTTTAGTTGCTAGTACTAATAGGGGGTGTAAAGCTATATATGCTTCTGGAGGTGCAAATAGTGTTGTTTTGAAAGATGCTATGTCTAGGGCACCTGTTGTTAGGTTTTCAACTGCTAAAAGAGCTGCTCAATTGAAGTTCTTTTTGGAAGATACTCTCAATTTTGATACCTTGGCTGTTGTTTTCAACAGGTATGGTTCTTTTCCCTTTTTGAATGGTTTTATTAATGGGACTTGTTTGGATATACACCTTAATTAAGTACCTATGATGTATAAGTGTTTTATGTAGCTGTTTTTATCATTAAAGATAAAATATAGTCAAATTATTTTCAAATAAGATTAGTAAATTGATTTCTTAAGTTTTCTCAAAGAGTATTAATGGTGTTTGTGTCGTTAAATAAATTCAAATAAGCCAGCTTTTCTCTTGGTGAAGTGAAAGTATTGGTATTTGAAAGGTAGAGCTTTGTTGTGTGTTGTACTTTCTGTCATGTTAGTAATTGAATGATGAAAATCTTGCACGTGGATTCAGTTAGTTGGGTTACTCTCTAAAATAAATATACCAATAATTGAGGTTTTATATTGCTGATGTGTAGGGTTAGCGATATATTGCAAAAAATTGTGGTTAAATATGCAGCCTCGATTGCGACTGCAACATGGGGACATAAAACATGTAGACACATGAAAGCGTTGTTTTAAATTGTTGTCGTGTCTTGGGATACAAATCCCATGTTGGCGGAGGGTCCATTTCATGCATTGTGATTTATTATGAAGAATCGTTGTCAAATGTGAAGCCTAATTACAACTGCAATGTGGAGGCATTAAAAACTTTGATGTCATGCCCTAAATTTGCATACATTTTTATTAAAATGCTATTGACAATAATAGCCATTGATTTGATTATTTACTCATTTGATTTATCTCATTTATTTTTTGTTGATTTGTGTTTTTTTATTTCATTTTACAGAGTTTGATGTGGATGTGTTTTTTATAAGAAGTTTGATGTTGGATTTTGATGTTCAAATTTATTATTTGTTTTTGAAAATTTGAGTGAAAAAAATGAGGGATGCAGAGGACTGGAATTGGAATACGGGTTTATGGGTATTTTTATACAAAAAAAATTATAGTAAGTTTTGGTGTTTGTTCGATATGGTTTCAGGTCAAGTAGATTTGCCAGGCTGCAAGGTATTCATTGTGCTATGGCTGGGAAGAATGTCTATTTGAGATTTACCTGCAGTACGGGTGATGCAATGGGGATGAACATGGTCTCCAAAGGGGTGCAAAACGTTCTTGATTTCCTTCAAAATGATTTCCCTGACATGGATGTTATTGGCATATCTGGTAATTTTCATGGCCTTATGGATGAATTGGATTTTCTTGATCCTTCTTTAGTAAACCTTCATGATGTCATGAAAGTGGTCCACTTATTTTTACTTATTTCTTTTATGGAAGTGGTCCAATTACATTATCTTATTTCTTTTATTATCATCCTTGACTTTTATCCTGCTTTTAGATTTATGCCATACACTCATTACATTGGTGTTACTGTAAAGTTTCCCTTTTCTATATTAAAAATTGTCAAGTTTAATTCTTATCTGAGCTTGATTTGGTTGTTCTATCTGCTTTTTGAGAAAAGGGTTATGTGTTTTATTTATGAGAAGTTGTATAGTTATATATACTCAGTTTAATCTTATTTGTAAGAGCATGGTGCAAAAAAAATGAATTTGGCACTACTCTGGGGCTCCACCAATTTGTTTTTCTTTCTCATTTGATTGGATTCCTAATGTGTACCAGCCTTTATTTCTTTCGTCTTACCAAATCCAGTTTGGTTGTTAGGCTTCCAGTTAACTTGCATCTTTTGAATGTGTCACTATCTTAATATCTCCTTATTTGGTTAGTTGATGTCTAAAATCACGGAATGCCAAAAATATTTTAATAGGAACATTGGACCAAAAATGTGATGGTTGTTTGTACTGACTTGATCCTTTAGGAAATTATTGTTCGGACAAGAAACCCGCTGCAGTGAATTGGATTGAAGGACGTGGGAAATCCGTTGTTTGTGAAGCAATTATCAAAGAAGAAGTGGTGAAGAAGGTGTTGAAGACCAATGTGGCTGCCCTAGTGGAGCTCAACATGCTCAAAAACCTTGCTGGTTCTGCTGTTGCTGGCACTCTTGGTGGATATAATGCCCATGCTAGTAACATTGTTTCTGCCATTTTTATCGCCACCGGTCAAGATCCAGCTCAAAACGTTGAAAGTTCCCATTGCATAACAATGATGGAAGCTGTAAATGATGGGAGAGACCTCCATATCTCAGTAACAATGCCTTCCATCGAGGTAATTTTACATCCCAATTTATGCATAAATTTTATTTTAATTTTAATTTTCTGATATAATAGCTCTAGGACTAATGTTTTATATGCTTTCTTAACCTCTCAGGTTGGTACAGTAGGGGGTGGGACTCAACTTGCATCTCAATCTGCTTGCTTGAATATGCTTGGTGTGAAGGGTGCAAGCAAGGAGTCACCGGGATCAAACTCGAGACTCTTGGCAACCATTATTGCCGGATCTGTTTTAGCAGGCGAGCTGTCTCTGATGTCTGCCATTGCTGCAGGGCAACTAGTCAACAGCCACATGAAATACAACAGATCAAGCAAAGACATAACTAAAATATCATCTTGAGGGTGAGGACTTGGCTGTAGTTATTGTTTGTGGAGTCTAAAATAAAAAATAGTAGGGTCTTTCAGCGCAGAAACCGGAATTTAGGGAAGGAAAATAGAAGACATCGGATTTGATTGTTGGGCCCCAAGTCTGACTCTGTTTTGCTATGTGTAGTGTTTTGTTATTTGGACGGAGGAAACTAGAGTTCTACATGTTTGGTTGTCCTCTCTGGATCCTTCCTCTCAGCGGAGCCATTGGTTTGGTTGGGTGGTTCAACAGTCTCTTTCTCCTTACCTGATACATGGACATGTTGTAATATAATTCTTTTCCTGATACATATGTTTAGTATATATGTGCCATTGTCTCTGTGATACATTTATTCTATGTAATGGGTGACCAGTTAGTTAGCCGTGTGGTTTGATGAATTTCTTCTTGTCTTACTTTGTCAACCTAGTAGTACCCATGAAATGAATTTGACCATGTCTTTCCTATGATTTCTCATTCAGTCAGTGTGGATGTTGAAGGGAATATTCTGTTGTCATTTTCATTTAACGTGATGTATTTCATTGGCACATTGCTTCCTCTGTTCAAGCATAAGAATAATTATTTAATCATCCAGAGGCCTCTTGAATTGTGATTAAGATGAATCCACAATATTGAACTTGTGTGGTGCCGTACATTTTGCAGGGTCTCTGCCAACACTTTTGGGGTCTAAACTCAAAAGCCGGGGATCACAGATAAATTGTGAGTTGTTGACTGTAACAATCAATTAACTTCATGTGACATTTTGCATAAGTGAACTAGCTTAGCAACTAAACCATCTACATCAACAAACTGTGATGAGCTCATTTTCATAGAGCATCTACTCTTTAAACAGGTTATTAATACGTACTGGTAAAAGGGGACTAAGGATCGCTCTATTTCTTAATGGCATATTTTGAAAAAATCTGACAATTAAATTTTTATAGACCAGAAAATCTATTGTAATGAAGTCCTCTATTTATTTTTAAAATGGATGATCATTACTTATAAAAGGGGATGGAGTCAAATGAAAGTGGGAGTAGAAACAAATATTTTAGTTTATTCATATGCCAATAATAAAACCTATCTTAAGCCAATAATCTAGGTTTTTTATATGCAAACAATGAAGGTTGGTTGTTGATTTATACACCATAAGAGTGTTCATTCTTTTTAACAGTGCAGGAATTTTTTCAGTGAGTTATTTATAAATATATTTGTCAACGTTCTTCGAATCTTCATACTTTCTCTAACCCTGATTCGTTCTTAAAATTCAACTCATCTAAACTTTTCGATTATAAAAAAATATTATAATGAAACTTCAATTTACTTTGACGTCGTTCTTAAAATTCAACTCATCTAAACTTTTCGATTATAAAAAAATATTATAATGAAACCTCAATTTACTTTGACGTCTGTGACGTTTGTTTTAAGGTAAAAATTTATACTCTAAAAGTGATATTTTTCATATTATTTTTATTAAGAATATTATTTCAAGATATAATTGATAATGTATTTGGTAAGTATTTAACATTTTCAGAAATATTATTTCCAAAAAATTTGAGTATATAACAACTTTCTTTGAACCTTGCCAAACACTATGCCTTAGACCACACTTTTGGATGAAATACCTTACAAGTCACTATCATTATACATGTAATGCAAAAAATTATCTTTTAAAATCTCACTCCAAGACTCCTTTTAGTTTTTGACTTAATTGCTCTTTGGTGTTATGATTAGTATTTTATGTTAGTAGATATTTGCCATATATATATATATATAAGTAAAAATAGAATCCATGAGATGATAATTGTGTACAGATGTGTTTCTATTTCATTGTCATTAGTAAAAGAGTAATATTCACTGCAATTTCTCTATTTTTATTCTCCTCGGCTATTTGAGCGATAATGTTAATGATTATATAAATAATAATTTTTTTATAACATTAATGATTACACAATCTTGTAACAACAAACTAACATATTATAAACTTGTAAAAAAAGTGTGTCAAAATAAATAAAACATTATAAGAAATTATATTTATCTTTTTTTTTTATCAATATATTTATCTTCTTTAAATGAAAAAAAAAATGATTGTAAATACAGCAGGCCAGCAACAGTATTGGGGAAAAAATGGGCTTAAGGCCCAAAAAAGAGAAAAATGAAGCTTCGGTTCAAAATAGACAGAGTTGTAAAGAAAAAGAATCACTCACTCATTTACACTGCGAAAGAGAAGGAGCCATAAACTGCTACTTCTAGACCCATTCGAAACTCTTGAAACTTAAACCCTAATAACTCTCTTTCTCTTATTTTCTCTTCCTCCTACATCATAGTCTTCAACCATGTCAGCTATGATGGTACGTTCTCTCTCTATCTCTCTCTGTTCTTCGTTATGTATTTCTCTAACCTAACTAACTAATTGTTCAAAAATGCGGTTGAAAACAGCAACCTCAGATCATACTATTGAAGGAAGGTACTGACACATCGCAAGGTAAGCCACAACTTGTTAGCAACATCAATGCCTGCACCGCCGTCGCCGACGTCGTCCGAACCACCTTAGGTCCCCGCGGTATGGACAAACTCATCCATGACGATAAAGGTTCCGTCACCATTTCTAATGACGGCGCCACCATTATGAAACTTCTTGATATCGTTCATCCCGCTGCTAAAATCCTAGTTGATATTGCTAAGTCTCAGGACTCCGAGGTAACTAACTAACAAACAAACTCCGATCTCATCATTTTGCATCAACTGTATTTATAACGGGACTGTTTTTAATTAATTAAATTATTTATTTATTGGACTCTGTTCAGATCGGTTTTCTGAAACGTGGTTTTTTATTTTTAGTAATTGTATTTCTTTTAGTTCAGATGCTTAAAATTGTAGAATTAAGGCCTGTTTGAATCTTAAGCATAATAATTAAGCACGTATAGCATAAGAACTGAGCCATTTATATAACAAAAAAAAATGAAGTCAAACTTATAAGACATATATATGGTGTTAGCTTAGTGGTAACCTCAAGGTACTGAGTTCAAATTCCCTCGAGGACAGTTGTAAAATAACTATCAATGCTCCTTTGTAAATAAACAAAATATCAGCTATAAGATGTTTTCATGAGCTAATTATTCTTGGAGAGTATGGAAACTAAAAACCTCGACATGTCATGACTTAGGTTCTAAGAGTGTGTTTGTTTGTAAATAAATAAACAAACTATAGTATAGTTATTGTTGTTGTGAATGTGAAGGTTGGTGATGGTACCACCACTGTGGTATTGCTTGCGGCTGAGTTTTTAAGAGAAGCAAAGCCTTTCATTGAAGATGGTGTTCATTCTCAAAATTTAATACGGAGCTATAGGACTGCATCCACCTTGGTATGCACTTCTATCACAACTTTTAGTTATTCTTCATTTTTCTCCCTATTAACTTCTATGAGTGAAGTTATGATTCTGAGTTGTTGCATTTGTTTTTTTATGTGTATATTGATTTATGCAGGCGATTGAGAAGATTAAAGAGCTAGCTGTTAGCATTGAGGGAAAAAGTCTGGAAGAAAAGAAAAGCTTGCTTGGAAAGTGTGCTGCTACAACACTTTCTTCAAAGCTTATAGGTGGAGAAAAGGAGTTCTTTGCATCCATGGTTGTGGATGCTGTAATTGCAATTGGGACTGATGATAGATTAAACATGATTGGAATAAAGAAGGTAACTCTATTGCTTAGTTTACAACCTTGTCTCCACAATCCATATGCGGCATTCTATCATTTGTTTTGGTAATGCATTGTGTTTTTCAATAGAAATTTTTTTTTTCATAAATCAGTGCAAAAAGAGAGGATTAATGTACTTTTTAATAATAAAACCCACCATAATAGCACATCAGTATGGTGAGGCTCTCCAATTACTTTGCACAAATGTGTGCACGCACTTCAGTAATTGAAGTTAGAGTTAGAGATTTCTGTATGTGTGTGAGTGTATTTATGCAGCTTCAAAGTGTAAGATTACGGAAAGATTTGAACAAATACATTTATATAATTTGACATTTTGGAGGAAACTATTGATTAGTTACATGGGATTTTAGATCTGTTTGTTAACAACTTCATTAGTTAGTATTAGGTTATCTAGACACTCCTTGAAACAAACATTTGATGGCTTGATAGATATCTAGGGTTTATTGCAATTGATGTCATTTTAACAATGTTACCTCCATTTGAGGAATTGTAAAGCTTGTTGCCATATAATCATCATTGTAATAAATCCTCACTCATTGGGCTGGTATTATACTATTATGTTCCTATTTCCCAATGTTGTCAAAATATGCAGAGAACTATGACAGTCTCTGATCTTAATCAATTTTAGAAACCCTGGCATGTTTCCTAATTTTTGTCAATAGCAAGAACTTTTGTTTGTCATGTACTGATATATCAATGTTGTTGCTGTTACTTACTTCTCCCATCACCTAACAATATACTAAGTTTCAGACTTCAGTGGAATTTTCTTGTCATTTAGATTGGCTTTTATTTCCTCTAAGAGTTAAAAACATTGGCAATCATTAATATTGTTCACCCCAATTAAGCTTCCTTAGTTTTCATCTTGGTTTAAGATATTTGCTTTTTTAGAGTTAATGTTAAATGTTAGAAGCAATTTCATTTTCTTTAGGTATTTTTTTGTGTGGAAATGGTGTTAAGAATCGGTTTTTTCTTCAGGTTCCTGGTGGTAACATGCGTGACTCATTTCTTGTCAATGGTGTTGCCTTCAAAAAGACTTTTTCATATGCTGGATTTGAGCAGCAGCCCAAGAAGTTTCTCGATCCAAAAATACTATTACTTAATGTTGAATTGGAGCTAAAATCCGAGAAGGAAAATGCTGAAATAAGGTGCCAATATCTACAATTTGTTTGTTTGTTTTGTGTTTGTTGATATTGGGTTTCTTTGAAAGGGTTGCTTAGTTATGTGACTTCCTTCGCTTCTTTCTTGTGTTCTGTACAGATTATCAGATCCATCGCAATATCAATCAATTGTTGATGCAGAATGGAATATTATTTATGACAAACTGGATAAATGCGTCCAAAGTGGTGCTAAAGTTGTTCTTTCACGTTTGGCTATTGGTGATCTGGCTACACAGGTTTTAATTATTATTTTTTATAGAAACTATTTTATTTCGTAATGCCATAAAGCTGTTCACATTATGTGACCTTTTTAATGAGTTACAACCATTATTTGCTGCATGTTTTCCTGCTCTGAAACTGTTGTTAGGCATTATATCCATTGCCTCATGCAATCTACTTACATGTATTGCATAACTATGAGCTTCTATTTTTTAATATTAATTCATTTTTGCAATTTGTTTTTCGTATTAGCTCTTGTTTTTTTTTGTTATAACTGTATATTGACATCCTTATAAACTGTCTGTGAAATGCTAGGAGGTCAATATTTTTGTTTGACCTCTGAAACTTCCATGTATATCGAATAATTTTTATTTTAATAACTTGCCTTTGAAACAGTATTTTGCAGATAGAGACATTTTTTGTGCTGGACGTGTAGCCGAAGAAGATCTAAAAAGAGTTGCTGCTGCAACTGGGGGAACAGTACAAACATCTGTCAATAACATTATTGATGAGGTTGTGCATTATTTGTGGGATTCTGCATCGTTTGCTCGTTTTGTAATTTTATGTGTGGCTGCTGAAATTCTTTTTGATTTTTTTGGCATGAAGGTTCTTGGAACTTGTGAGATTTTTGAGGAAAGGCAAGTAGGAAATGAGAGGTTCAACATATTCAATGGATGTCCATCTGGCCAAACAGCCACCATAGTTCTTCGTGGTGGAGCCGATCAGGTCTGTTAGATGTGGTGCAATAACTGTTCATTTATCTTGTAATTTTAAACACATTTAATAGGCTCTGCGTAATAGGCATATACTTGATTTTTTGCTATTTTTCACAGTTCATAGAGGAAGCAGAGCGGAGTTTGCATGATGCAATCATGATTGTTAGAAGGGCTTTGAAGAATTCAACTGTAGTTGCCGGTGGTGGTGCTATAGATGTATGTCTTCACCCAAAACTTTGCTGTACATCTCATTGCATCGTGATAGTGACTGTTTAATATTGAAGTGTGGTTATTTTTGACAGATGGAAATAAGCCGGTACCTAAGGCAGCATGCACGCACAATTGCCGGAAAGTCTCAGCTTTTTATCAACTCCTATGCAAAAGCTCTTGAGGTACGCATTTGAAAATTGAAGTTGGACTAAAGCGGTATACAGCTTTGATTGATATATAGCACGTATTCTATTATTTTAATAATCATATATAGCTTTGATTGTAATGGAAAGCAGCACCTGTTTGACACAAGTGTGAAGTATTGGTATACTGCACGTATTCTATTATTTTAATAATCATATATAGCTTTGATTGTAATGGAAAGCAGCACCTGTTTGACACAAGTGTTAAGTATTGGTTTTTTTTTTAACAGACAACACCGTCCACAAGAAACTCCTCGGTATAATGTCATTTAAAAGATACATCATTTAAAAGACATGAGTTTTCTTCTTCTATACCTAACAAACCCAACATCATTCTGGATTTCAGGAGGTTTCCTATAGGAGTTTTATCTTAATGGTCAGAAACTGTTAATCATATGTTTTCAGTGTTGTCAAACAAAGGTTATAGCGCTATAGAATAGTAGACTTTGAATAAACTTCAATTTTCTGGCATCCACAACATTGCCATTATTGTTTTCAAATAGAGACTATAGTTCTGTAGCATAGTGATTGAACAAACTCCTATTTTTGTCTGCCATCAGTATTTTTCTGTGAACAATCCCCTAACTTTATTACTGCATTATTGTGGAGGAAGGGGATGGTGGGGGCATAGGATTATTGAATGTGTTAGGTTTGCAAGATATACTTTTTTCACATGTAGATTGGTTCACTAAGTATCTTGTTTAACATGTATACTGCTTAGGATTTGTAAGATATGAGACACTGTTTGGGATCTCATTCTTCTGTTCAAAGAGTATAATTGCTTTATTGTATCTTGATGCAAACAAATTTTCTGTTTTAATGCAGGTTATTCCTAGGCAGTTATGTGACAATGCTGGATTTGATGCCACTGATGTGCTGAACAAACTTAGGCAGAAACATGCACTTCCTACTGGTTGGTTGACCTTTGGTTTATGTGCACGATTTCTTAGATATGTTTGCATGCAGAGCCACCTAGAAGTAGGGTTAAATTAAATCAAGCCTAGCAGGAGCTTATAAGCTTGGCCTGACCTTGTTTACATGCAAACTGAGCTCAAGCACTCGTGAATAATAAATAATAGTTTATATATTTACACTGACACTCATACACACTTGCAAAAGGAATCAATTGTCAATTGCATTGTTGATCTCCTAAAAATTATTGACATTCTTCTCAATTTTTTATTATTATATCCATTTCCACAACACCACATTCATAATATTTAAAAAAAATATTAATTAAATGAAATATCTCACTTATAGGTTGAGTTCATCTGTCATAGTAAATTTAATTAAAAGTACTGTTTTATTAATTTATGCCTGCTTTTGAGTTGAACGTTAAATTATTGGGTTTGGTTAATTAATTAAAATTATTTTCAAGCACCTTAATTCAAAATGAAGGAGAATGGCTGAGCTAGGCGATCGTTTTGGAGTATTTGTAAAGAAACTTTACATAGTTATGCCCAATTAGATTACAAACAATTAACTTCACTCAAGCCGCCACTCAGAAGAAAACCATATTTTGTTGTAACAATAATGCGATCAGGATTAGTTTATGCTATCATATGTAACAATAATATTGTTATATTGTCCTTTGCACTTAGGTTGCTTCAAGTATATAGATGGAAAATTTTCTCTAATTGGTAGATTATCTGACTTGAATTCATGTGTATCTGTGTGTTGAGGTTTACCTGACATTGTCATAGTTCTTCTGATTGGTTACTAGTTAAAAATCTTATTATTTACTGCTTGCTAAAGGTGAGGGGGCACCATTTGGGGTGGACATAGCCACTGGTGGAATTGCGGATTCATTTGCCAACTTTGTCTGGGAGCCTGCAGTTGTGAAGGTATTGGCCCACATTTATATCCATGATTTTGTATTCTGATTCTACTGTATGTGCATGGTGTCTAAGTAAGTTTGTAAATTTGCAGATCAATGCTATAAATGCTGCCACAGAGGCAGCTTGCCTTGTCTTAAGTGTGGATGAAACAGTTAAAAATCCCAAGGTAAATATCTGTTCTATCATTTGTATGTTTACTGAAGACTGTGCTTTTGTTTAGGAAATCATTTCATGTAGACTTGCTCAATTTGAAAATATTAACAATCAATCCGTGCACAATAAGCCGATGCTCTGGATTAGATAATGAAGGTAGCATGGTTGTGTGCACGGATATTAATCTCTTTAGGTCCACATGTCTGCTCTCTCTGATCCTTGATTTGATTTGAGGGCCTGGTTAAGACCTACATTTTAAAAAGAAAAAAAAAAGGAATTAATGATCTATGGTACATCAAATTTCATTTTAATTGATATATATTTGTTTTATTTATTAAATAAATGGATCTAGTCTGAGAGTGCACAAGGAGAGGCTGCTGCAAGTGCAATGGGAGGCAGAGGTCGTGGAGGTGGTTTCCGTGGTCGTGGACGAGGAATGCGTAGGTGATGAGAAATGTGTTCTACTGGGTTAGCATTTTTCTCATGCGTTGAATGTCTGTCTAATATGCACAAGGCCACTGCATGTATGTTTCTGCTATTGATTGGTGTTGCTAGAAGCATACCATATTTATCGACTTACAGATGATGATATGAAATGGTAATATGGGGATTGTGGGAGCATCATCTGGTCAATTTAGGATTTGATAGTTGCAATTTTCAGGCCTTGTCTTTTTGAAATGTGGTGATTTTATATGTTGGAGGGGTCAAATTAATTAGATGGCTGTTGTTGGGGACTGATATTTTGTGTGAAATTTTGCTTTACTTTGTTCAACACTAAACTCATTTTACTACCAAGTATTTATGTGCATGTGATTTTTAATCTGTAGCTTTACGTTGTAATCTGTGGAAAGATCTTTAGAACATTGCATACATATTGCAGTCAAATTAAACCACTTCATTATTTGGTTAATCGATCTATAGGTAGTTTATGAAGGTGCTTCTTCCTCTCATGGTAAAGCTACTCGTCGTTGGTTGTTGGTGTTCTAGCAACTTCGTATGATATTTTTTCAACCCGCTTTAATTTCATGAAGTTGTCGTTCAGCTCAGCTGATGTGTTAGCTTTAATTAGACTTTGTTCTCGCAAAGATTGCATTAACAGCAAATAAGAATAATTGTGGAGAAACGGAAATTAACATTTCAAAAGAGTTGAAAATACTGTCTTTAAAACTTCAACCTTAGTTCTTGTATATTAAGTTTTTGTTTTCAACTTGATTTGTTAAATTTTTTAAAAATTTATATTATATTCATCACAAGTTAAAAATTCAGAATTTTTTATAAAATTTCTAATATGTTTGCGAAAAGTTTCTAAATTCAGAATTTTTATAAAATTTTAAATATGTTTCTAAAATTGTTTGAAATTGAAAAGTTGGTTTTTTTTTTTATAGTGACAAACTGTTTCAAAGACAATTAAACACGACTTTTATTTTTATTTTTCAAGTTAGTGACTAAAATTGTTTGAATTTTTAGTGACTGAAACTGTTTAAAATTGAAAAGTCGAAATGTTAAGATACTAAAAACATCAAAATGACCGATAAGATATAAATGATTTTTTGCTCTAAAAAACCAATGTTTCCCGTAATGGTAGGTTTGAGTGCCTTTAACAAATCTTAATAGCCAATTAGTGGGGTATTGTTAGTGATAGTGGATGGCTTGTTATTTGTTAAGGGTTCAAAATAAAGTAAGCGAACACACTGTTGACTGAGTTTGTTATTGGGACAGTTGAATGGCTCAAATGTGTCCCTTTTCTCTAAGATTGTTTATATATATTATACATCTTCCATTCTCTTGCTATGGTAGGGCTATGTCTAAAAATCTCCCTCAACACATTAGATCCGCAATAAGCCTTCTGTTGGGTTCAATGTTTGCAGCCTTTAGGTGGGGAAAGGGGTACTAGAGATCCTGATTTTGATTATTTACAGGAATTTTGGTGAACATAGTTGAAATATTTATTCAATAAGCCCTTATCATATACGGATAATTTACGAACACTTTAGGCTGGTTACTAGCTTATCAAAGTAAGATGAAAACAATTTGTAGATATACATATTATTAAACTATTGATAGAAGAAGCGTTACAAACACTTAGGCAATGGTTTTTTTTTCACAACATAAACTCAAATCAGCTTTTTTATTTAAACCCCTTTTAGTATCAAGAGTAACTTTAATAACATCAAACACAATCAATGCAAGATGAAGATTCATAAGAAACAATAATCCACTTACGATAATTGAGAAACTATTACAAATATCTAATAAAAACAACTTCAATAGCATGGAAATAAACTTCATAGGAAAAACATTGAAAGACATTTGAATTTATATCTAATAAAATACGAATAATAATTAACTAAAAATTCATTATGCTACAATTCTAAATCTCAGCAGCCTGTAATCAGAGTGGTTGGTGACCTTAGAATCATATCAGCGGCGCAGCCTTCTACAGGAATGGGGGCAATATCACCCACCGACGTGGATACCTCGGTCTCCCGTCCTTTCCATCAAATAACTGCAGGCAAATCAAAGTAAGATGGAAGATACACACTAAAATATGCAAAGAGAGCAAAAGATTAACAGTATTGGTTCATTTTATACTATTTTTCATTTAATATGGTTTCAATTCATCCTATACAAATGTCAGTGTTGCAGTAGAAAGAAGTAACATCATGTGAGTCGAATAATCAAGTTACCTACAAAACTTTCAAAATTTATAGGCTAATTTACTTCGGGCGTTTCCTACTTTCATTTCCACTTATAAAATAAACATTAGAGAAGACATTATAAAATTTTAAAATAGATTGAAAACTTTTGAAAATTCTGAAAAATTTCAAAACATTGTTTCCCGTGTTTTCGAAAATGCACTATCGTTAGCTTTCATCTTCTTTCTATCACAATTCGAAAGAGGAAAGTTCAAAATCAAATGTCATTCCAGCCACTCACATAAAATAAAAATTGGAATTGTTGTTAGAAAGTGATGAACCCTAAAAGCAAACAGTTTTAGCCATATCATATGCACACTTAAAACTACTATTTAATATTTTTATAAAGTATCCTTTGAAAGAAAGCTTTCATGTAGACGTAAATATCTTTACTCATGCCGCTATATTTTTATGTAAGATAGATACTCTATACTGAATTAGTGAACTGAAAAAGAAAAGGTAAGATGACAGACCTTCTTCAAGCGCCTATGCTTTGCAAGAGCCCAGTTGGACATGATAAAAGTAGCAACCGCGAGAAATAAATAACCGGCAATGGTTTGCGTTGCAATGTTGAAGCCCAACCACTGGTAGATTTCTGTTGTATAATTTGCACAAGTAACGATATTGAAGAGAAAGCCGCGTGGGATTTGATATCCACCTTCTCCAGCTGGTCCGCGAAGATTCCTCAGTATAATATGGCAATAGAAGTTTGAAACTTGACAAAGTATCCCAAACCCGAACCCGATCTTCATTTTAAGGTCACTTACTGGGGTATATAATGGATGGTTCAAATAATAAGCAATATAAGAACCAAAGCACCAGTAATAAGCACAGTTGCGGAAGACGTTGGAAAGGGGCGAGGTTGCATGGCTGAAGCGATGCACAAAAAATGTTTCCAGAATTCTTTTGGTGTAATGGAAACACCAATAGTAAAAGGCATATGTCTGCACAGGTTGGATGACACGTTCGCCTTTGTAGCCGAAATACTGGTAGACAGGTAAGTAATAGAAGACTGGATAGAGAAGCAAAGGTCCCAAGTACTCGAAGAAGAAAAGCGTACTGTAAGAAACTTGTGGACCTAAGTCCTTGAATACTAAGGTTAAGGTTTCTGAATTTCCACTCGTGTAGTCATTTAGACTCTTTTTGTAATTAAGAACAACGGGTTTTTCCTTTGATCCTGGTTGGACAGGAAGTGTCAAACGCTGCCTTGATGGATGCTTTTTGACTGTTGAAGTGAAACATACAAATCATGTTAATGAGCCATGAAATCCAAGACAGACATACACATACACAGACAAGCATTTATTTTTGTTTCTTTTGAGAGAACCATTAAGATGGAATAAGAAAGCCATAAAATAGTATGAACTGGATGCAATGAATTGAACTAGTATAGTCAGTCGTTATTATTATTAATTCTGCAAACCAATAATGATAGGGTTAACTGTCATATGCTGAGGATGCACATATACGTGTGTAGGTATCCAATACCAACCATTACAATTAAGAATACAACCTTTGTTTGAAAATTTTGATACTGATACAGTATGGTATGGCATAACACGTATAAAAATTATAAGTGTTGTTTCATCCAACATTAGAAACCACGTGAAAGTATATAAGAAATAACAGATGGGCCATACAAACTACTTTATCAAGTATTTGTTATAATATTAGTATCGGACATGTATCCGTCACTGGTAGAACAGGCTGCTATAATCATTAAACAGAACAGTAGAATCAATATTTTTTACAAACTAAATAGTAAGGATGGCAAAAACCAATGAACCTACTACAAGGCTGCTATCACCATAACATAAGTTCAAAATACATCACAGAAATAACTAAAACAATATATAGAAACATCTCAGACCCATCAAGACATAAGCCTGAGACCAACTTGATTTTCTCATTTTTCTTAACAGATATTATCATATTACTAAAAAAAATGTAATTTATTTATGTATACGTAAAAGTTTTGTCACTTACTTCGCTTGTAAATTGCCTCCTGCAGATCTGCTACAGTAGCCTGTGACAAAGAAACAATTCTATAAGCGCATAAATCATTACTTTAGAAAACAAATCACTCATTTCCCAATTGAAAGGCTACACAAAAAGAGGAAATTCCAAATTCTATAAATAAAATCTCACTCCTGTTTAGCAACCTAAGAAATAAAATTACCCTTTTGTGACTTTTATGACAATAACAAACACAACAAAATATGCACACAGAAAAGGGTAAGAAATTTGAAAAAGACATACAGAATCACTGAGCTGAATGCCACCTTTAACAATCTCTCTTCCACTCCTAGAAACCAAAGTGACCTTCATCTTTGAAATCCAAACAGTGTCAGCAACACACTTTACAAATCACTAAATGATTATATTCAAGATCCAATCCAATAGAAGTAGAACCTATAATCAAAAAAAAAAAATCACAAAAAACAGATTCAATCAAACCCATATACATCAGCAGCAAAAAGAAAAATGCAAGGAGTGTGATTTTCATATAAAGCTATCAAATTTACAATTATGCAATAAAACCATAAAAAAAATCACACATTTAAATTCTCAAAAACTACGACAGAAGAATCAAATCTTCGAAGAAGCATAGCAAGTTCGAAGCTTTTGTAAAGAAGTAATAATGGGTAAGAATGAAAAAGTAAAAGATACAAACTTTAATGAAGAAAATTGGATTTCGATTAGAACAAAGAATGTGGGTCATCGCCAAAGAGGGTATTCAAACGTACCCAGAAAAAACTTGGTAACAATATATGAAGTTAGTTAACAAGACCCAATTGAACAATAAGAAGAAAAACAGAAATTACAATTGCAATAACCTGAATTGGAGGAAGAGTGTGTGTTTTGGTAGTTCCTCACAAAATGGAGGTTTAATAATTTGGATAGAAAAATGAAATATTTAAGATGGGAAGGATAAATTAATGTGAGGTGTGGTTAGCAATACTAGATGAGGCCAAAGCATATGTATGCATTAATGGGATATAGTTAGGGTAGGACAACTAACCATTTAGGCTGGTCATTATTTCAACTATATATTCAAATTCCTATTTCAAATTTCAACACAAAAATAAATTCAACACATATCATATGTTTCCTATTGATAAAAAGAAAATCCCATAATTTTTTAATTAGCTAAAGAAAATATTAAAACCAATTCATATTACATGGTGTATTAAGAATTGTAAAAACAAAATTTTTGGTACAAGCAATAAAATATAGAGTCACCACAAACGGACACAAAAGCTACGCCTCTTAAAATAAAATTTTTAATATAGGTCAAATAATTTAAACACCAAGAATTGAAATTGGAAGTGAAATTAACTTTGAATTAACAAACTCGCGAAAAAGTTGCACATTATTTATAAAAGCGATGTATCGAATTCGATTCGATAAAAAAATAATTGAATTACATAATTTTTATATAGGTCAAATACAAACCATTCAAATAGTTTCAAAAACGTTAAACAAATTATTTTGTGTCGCATACTTAACATTTATAAATGATAAACATGCGACTCAATATCATTAGATAAAGTTCATCATACTCTGAACGATTGTCAAATTGTTATTCATATAAATCTAATGTTTGAACTCAAAAAAAATAAATGTTGAGTTAATTCTTCTTCTTCACAATGTGTGACACCCATTATTATAACCACCATAAAATACGCCCCAAGAAATTAAATTATCATTTGTTGGAAGGTGATTCAAGAAAAGTCTTCACATAACAACAAACATTGTTCAAACGAGTCACCTTGTTTCACACCAAAGGATAGAAAGCAGATGCATTTGATAAGAAGTTATATGCATCTTTAACTATGTAAAACTATCTATTTGAAATGTTTCTGGTAAAATAATACTATCTAACAATAAAGTGCAATATTTATCCGATTTTTCTCTCATTCAAACAAGTTATCCCTCCTCTCCCAATTAAAAGTCACACCCTCACTCCATTGCACCATATTCACCGACTTAACGTTTTAGATTTAATTTATATATATTATTAATATAAAAAAAAATTATACTATCGATCAATTACAATTATTAAATTATTATAATTATTTAATTTTTATTAAAATTATTTTTAAAGTTATTTTTATGAATGATAATAATGTAGTGTCAATATAAAAAAAAATTACACTCACACTACATAAAAATTAAATTCTAATACTTTTATTTACCGTAGATAAATTATAAATTCTCGTAAACTTGTCATAACAAATCTCCTTTAACCCACATATCCAATCAAAATAATGCATGATTTTATGAAAAAGGTAGTTTTATCATTTTATATAATCTAATAATTTATTGTCTAAAATTTTAAAAACTATGAATAT
>JBBPBS010000247.1:3042964-3056703 GCA_037974835.1 Cicer judaicum
AATTTTTAATAAATATAGTTTTTCTATTTACATATAATATATAATAAATCAAATCAAATCACTTAGTTACTTGTGATTTTAAAAAGTTTGAAATTGTTTATTTAGTAGTTGTAATCAATTTTTTAAATATAAAATTATTTTATTATTTTATTATTTATTTTATATTTTTTAATTTATATAATATTTTATATTATTGTAAGATAATTTTTTTAAATAATATATAATTATTTTATAATAATAATTTTATCATTTAAATATACTATATTTTATATTATATTAAGATGTTGTGTTTATTAAATACATAAAATAATATTATTTTATTTATTATCACGTAAACATCCGGCACGTGACTATTTATTTTATCGTAATCTCGTTATATCTTAATTCTAATTTAGATCATGTCAATGTGAAATCTGTTTATCAAACTAGATTGCATCACTTGCTTAGTTTGCCTTGAAGAATAAGTAGTTGGTTGATGAAATAGCAATGCATTTATTACCTAACTATGACCAACTCTCTCAATGCTTGACTAGATTATGGTCCGTGCAACCCAAATTAATTAATTAATTTAATAAATTTAATAAATAATATTATTTTATTAATTTATAATAATTAAATATAATTAACAAAATTAGAATGAGATAAAATTATATTTATCACAATTATTTAATGTAGTTTTTTAAAAAAATTTGGCAAACTTGCATATTAATTTATAATATTGGATAATTGTTTTTCTCCTTATATTTTGATTTTGATTTTGTTTTTAACATATAATGATACTTATATTTATTTGATGAAATAAAACGTAAAATATAAATAAATAAAATAAGATGTAAAAAATTAAAAATATAATTTAATATTTTTTGTTTTAAATAATATTAATATTGAATTTTATTGTACCATATTCTAAATTTATTTGTTTTATTAATATGATATTTTAATTGCAAACGTGACATGTTGTTGTAAAGAAAATTGTTTATTAAATATATTTTGTAAAGAGTTTGAAATTTATTTTATTAAAGATTTAAATATACTTTAAATATAGCTTTAGATATTTAAAAATTGATTTAAATATGTCTTTAGTTATTGCAACTATATAATTTTTCAATTTTAGTATTCGTAATTTTTTTTTTATTTAATTGACATTTTTATAAATATAGTTTTATTTTAAAATAGTCTTTTAATTTAATTTTTGTTAAAAAAACTCTAAAACTATCAATATGTTTTAGTCCAACCAACACTAAGTGTAAGAATGCTAACAGAACCTATAATGTCATGAATTCACCAACCACCTCACGCATATCACCGAGATTCCTCCTCCTTCAACACAACAACAACATCAATTCCATCACCCAAAAACTCTCACTAGTCAAAACAATTCTTTTCCTCCATCAATTATCTCACTAGAGGTAATTTGTGCTTATTGATCTTTTTTTCATTACTAATTGGACAATATTATGCTGAAATTTTAAAATTAACTATCGTATTGTTTGATTTTTGAACAAATTTAGCTATCAGATTGACTTTATTAAATTGATATTGAATAAAATGCATGACCAATTACTCTTTTGAGTGTTGTTTGTTAAACAAAGCATTCCTTTATTTTCAATAACTCCACGTAGATTTAAGGTTATGTTGTCGGTGGAAACTTCATTCAATCGAGCCAAGAAAAATGTTATGATGGTGGAAACTTTTTTTATATCGAGAAAAAACTCTTCTTGCTGAGATTTGGAGTGATGAGGTTGTTGTTGTTGTGTTGAAGGAGGAGGAGTCTCAGTGATCTACGTGGAGTGATCGGTGAATTCATGACGATGTATTTTTGTTACGCATTCTCAAAAATACTTGACGAGATCAAAATATATATTAACAATGTTACAGTTTTTGTAAGAGAAATTATATTTAATAATTATTTTAAAATAAAATTATAAATAAATAAAATATCATAATTACAAAAATCAAAGACATATTTATACCTTAAAAATTTTAATTAATTATTTATACGATATTACATATTCGATTTTAAAAGTTTTTGAATTGTATTTATGTTGATATCTATCCAAAATGTATTATATTGAAAATTAATTTAATTTTATGTAATATTATATTTTTTGTTTATTTTTTAAAATTCAAATTTTATTATAATAAAAAAAATTAAAATAAAAAATAACATTTAATTATAAATAAATATTATTATAAGTTGAGTGTTAGATATTATTTTTTAAATAATTTTTTATTTATATTTTTTTACTATGTTTACAAT
The DNA here is from genome assembly GCA_037974835.1 of Cicer judaicum. Taxonomy (NCBI): domain Eukaryota; kingdom Viridiplantae; phylum Streptophyta; class Magnoliopsida; order Fabales; family Fabaceae; genus Cicer; species Cicer judaicum. Next base: position 3,045,225 of record JBBPBS010000247.1, read on the forward strand.
ATTATTACCGTATACACATTTATGTGTGTCCCCACAACCACCGACAAGTTTATTACATCCATAAAATGTATAGGTGGACGTGGACCAAAGTTAGTCACATATTTTGGCCAACATTTTACTTTATCAGTTTAATTATTGTGTATAAAAATAATCCAACGGTCGAGATTAACTGAGTGTAAAAAAAACTTTACTTTTACTTTGTATATTCACAAAATTCTACTTTATATTCTTATGTTTTATTCTCTATACTTCTTATTATAATCTAAACAAGAGAAAAGTGTTGTATCAAACAATTTAGTGTCTACAATGGCAGAAACTACAAAGAAGAAAGGACACATAGTGATGATACCATTCATGGCACATGGTCATCTAATTCCATTCTTAGCACTAGCAAGAAAAATCCAACAAACAACAAATGCTATCTTCACCATCACAATAGCTTCCACACCCCTCAACATTCAACACCTTAAATCAGCAATTTCCATCACATTTTCTAACAATGATATCTCAATCCATCTTGCTGAACTACCTTTCAATTCTAGCCAACATGGTTTACCACCAAACGTTGAAAACACAGAAAAACTTCCTCTTACTGATATCATCAAAATATTTCATGCATCAACAAGCCTTGAAGCTCCACTTAGTTCCTTAATATCAAACATCACAGAACAAGAGGGTCACCCTCCACTTTGCATTATATCAGATGTCTTTCTTGGTTGGGTTACCAATGTTGCAAAGAGTTTAGGAACTAAGAACATATCATTCACAACTTGTGGTGCTTATGGAACTTTAGCTTATATCTCTATTTGGTCTAATCTACCTCATAGAAAAACTAATTCTGATGAGTTTTGGGTTGAAGGGTTCCCTCAAAACTATAGATTCCACATCTCTCAGATGCATAGATATCTAAGACAAGCTGATGGAAGTGATAGTTGGTCAAAATTCTTCCCTCCACAGATAGCACTTTCTATGAAATCTGATGGTTGGATTTGCAACACTGTTGAAAAGATTGAAACTTTTGGTCTGCAACATTTGAGGAAGTATCTTGAACTTCCTGTTTGGAGTGTTGGACCTCTTCTTCCTCCATCATCTGCATTAAAAGGTTCGAATTCAAAGTACCGGTCCGGAAAAGAATCCGGCATAGCCCTTGAAGAATGCATTGAATGGCTTGATTTGAAAGATGAGAAGTCTGTTCTTTACATTTCATTTGGATCACAGAACACAATAAGTGCATCACAAATGATGGCTTTGGCAGAAGGGTTGGAAGAGAGTGAGAAAACTTTTATTTGGGTCATTAGGCCACCTCTTGGTTTTGACATGCATGGAGAGTTCAAGGAAGAATGGTTGCCAAAAGAGTTTGAAGAGAGAATGAGGCTTAGCAAAAGAGGTTTGTTGGTTCATAAATGGGGACCACAATTGGAGATTCTTTCACACAAATCAACAGGAGCATTTCTGAGTCATTGTGGTTGGAATTCTGTTTTGGAGAGTCTTAGTCAAGGTGTGCCAATTATTGGATGGCCACTTGCAGCAGAGCAAGGATACAATGCAAAGATGTTAGTGGAAGAAATGGGAGTGAGTGTGGAGCTGACAAGAACTGTGGAAAGTGTGATTTCTAAGGAAGATGTGACGAGGGTCATAAGAATAGTTATGGATAAAGAAGGGAAAGGAAAGGAGATGAAGGAGAAGGCAAATGAGATTGCAGTGCACATGAGAGAGGCAACGATAGAGAGAGGCGAAGAAAAGGGGTCTTCATTGAGAGCAATGGACGATTTTGTTAGAACCATTTCATAATGTATGGATCTATGAATTGTTGCATTTGAGATTGAGAAATAAAGTTACTTTTTTTTATAGGCAAATGTTAAGTGGTTAATAATTTGTTAAGGGAGGGTGGATTTATTAGCATCAAAGATCAAACACTAAATCTCTTTCATGAAACTCATTCAGTGTCTCAACCTGTATCACTAGATTACCCCTTTGAGTGTATCACTAGATTACCCCTTTGAGGACAAAACAAAGTTACTTAAGTAAAACATAACATAAACGCCTCAACAATCTATTAACATCAGATTTCTATAATGTTATGAAGGCAGTGCAATGATCCATTGGCGCACACAGAATAATTATCATTAGATTTTTTTTTTTTTTAATATGAAAACATGGAGAATGACCCTCAGCAATAATTATAATTTCCTTTTTCTTTTCTCTGTTTTTGGACATATTCCTGAACCCATTTCTACCTATTATAATTGGATGTTTGGAGAATGACCCTCCCCCTCTATATGGAAGCAGGGTAGAGGATTTTCTAAATGCTTCCCATAAAAAAATCTGCTGCCTACAATATGATACATGTACAAATATGCTAGACAAAAAATTTACAGACAATGAGGCTTTTGGCCAAAAGAAAAGCACTACATTTTCTAATTCATTTGGGTATCAAGTGACCACCACACTGCCATCAGAAAGATACACGCTCAAATATTCACTTGGGTATCAAAAAAATCTTTAATGCTTTAGTTTCGATGCTTTTTTGACATAGGTTCGGAGTGCGCATCGCCCTGCCAAAATTTTGCATATAAAAAGATATTAATATCCACAATGAAAGCAGTTTATTGAAATAAGAGATTTTGATTAAACTAAGTTGAATTGTAGTAACAATATAGATACAAGCTGATATAGCACTGTCAAATTACAATGTAAACTTTAACATAAAACTCTAGACTAGATTTTAACATGATTATTGTGATGCTTCTAGATGAAAAACTAATTAGCTTTGTTGTAAGATAGTTGGATGGCTAACAACCTAACACCTTACTTTTAAACAAATTTGTTTGTAATGGCACTATTGGTGACACACATATTTAGGTAACAGGAAAACTTACAGCACAAGAAAGTTGCTCGCGGATATAAGCCATTGATCGTAGCACAGCACCTAATGCATCCCTGGACACTTGAAACTTAACTTCAGATTCACCAGAAGTCTGGGCATCCTCATGCTGAAACGGTTTAAACAATTTCAACAAACTTGGAGTTATTCAAAGTAAAGAAAGTCTTTTTCAGAAAGTGGCATTCCAGTACAATAACAATTAAAACAAGAAGAACCATTATCTCTCCCATAATACACCATTATGTGAATTATTTATTCAGTCTTGGGATGCAAAGGAATGAAGCACAATATTTATTCCTTTTTGTGTTGCTTATATAAGTTGAGTTTGGTGAAAACCAATTGCAGGATATTGAAATCAAATCCAAATTTAACGTCTTGCCCTGATAACAAGTTATTTCCCTTAACAGCAAATCCATCTTATTCAACACATTATTAATAGCCAGTATACGTATACATTTATCTTAACTATCATTCTATACCACCAGCCTCTAAAAGACAATAGACTAGTCTAGTTTTGTTCCCTTTTCTGTATTGTCAATCTAATTTAAAGTTAAAATTCTCTTCCTCCGCACACACAGATTCTTTCGAATATAAATCAACATTTAAGTACTTCCCCTTTTGTTTTACACCCCCTTAATACAAAGAGAAGTACATTGATCAAATGATCGGTGGGTCCGTTTCATTGCAGTACTAGAATAATAGAGCTACAAGGCATACATACAGGACATATTAAAGAATGATAAGTCTAAAGAACAAAATAGCATACCTTGAGATTTATTACAGCAACCTTACTAGATGTTGTTGAAAGTTGTTCGCTAACTTCAGCCATAGACTTCAAAACAGGTTCCACATTAACTCGCGAGAGATGAAACTTGACCTCATACTCTGCTGATGGATTCTTGCTATAATCTTGCAACTGAAATTGAAATATGTTAAATTGAAAAATGTTGCGAAAGGATAAAAGCAAAGTACACTACAACTGTTGAATGTTAAGTAGTGTTTTATACCCAAAAAGGGGATATAGTCAATCAAGTGGCAGAAGTTTATCAAGCAAAGTACATGTATCTAAACCAATTTAAAATTAAATCAGGAATACTACTGCCATCTTTTCATTGGTGAGATTGTTGTGAGCATACCTTAAGATTAATAACGGCTACTCTATTCCCTGGTGTTGAGGTTTTGTTCTCCATTACCCACGTCATTGACTTCAGACATGGAAAAACCACCTACATAACAGCATCAAAGGACTAAGGACTGGCTTAATGCTACACATTATATTACAATCCCAAGAACATAGAAAAAAAGTAACAAAAATTAAGTCCTCCTCGACATACCGTGTTTTCAGGTGGACCGTCATCTTGCTGAAGAGGCACTGCGGGTGGACCATCATCTCGCTGACGAGACATTGCGGATGGACCATCAACACGCTTACGAGGCACTGAGCGTGGACCATCAACTCGCTTACGAGGCACTGGGGATGGACCATCAACTCGCTGTCGAGACACTGGGGCTGCAACATCAGCTCGCTTATGAGGCGGTGGGGCTGTTTGTGGTAAATTCAGATCAGCAACTGGTTGAACAGGAGCACCGACATCATTAAGATTAAACCCTGTTGTTTCATCGTTAAGTGGCCACAACAGAGGAGTTGTATCTGATGTTGAAGTAGGGATTTTCTTGTCAGTGCAAGTATTCCCGCTTACTTGTTGATTAGGTGGTGCAACTTTAGCAATATTTCTCTTCGTGACAGCAATTTTCTTTCCACCTTCTCTAAGAACACCCATTGCAGCATCATAAGTTTCCACAGCTACTGCCCCTTCCTCGGCGTATCTAATGGCTTCCCGGCATAGATTGGTATATCGTGATGTCAAAGACTCATGTCCATGTGATTCACCAGCACAGTCATCCAACACAACACTGCTCTTTGCATCCCTTGTCCACCGTTTTAAGATGTAGTGGGATGGTATAGTAAAAACATTAGACACCATGAAAACAGTTAAAACATGCCTACAAAGAATTCCTGAATACTCAAACATCTGGCAACTACAGTTAGCTCTCAATTCGGACTGGTTTAATGTGACAGTATACAACTTTTGGTCATCCTCAAATTTTGCAACACTAAATATGCTATTTTCCCCATCCTCTTCGATTCTGTTGGCTGTGTAAGCAAAAGTTTCAACTAGCTCTTCTTGAAACTTCAAAAATATTTTCCGCGTATAAAGCTTAGCAACCTGATTCTCCATTGGTGAGGGTGTCTTTAGAACTGGTGCAGTACAAATTGTCTCAAAATCTAATTCTATTTCCTTTTCAAACCATCTCTCCAGAGCTAGTTCATACTGCCTAAAGAACATTGGTAATGTCGTATACTGGTTGACAAAACCATCAAAAAAAGAACCATTGAATCCTTGATAAGGAGATATTACGGCGAAAAATGAATCACGAAAATATGCTGGAACCCATTGGGCACGAGTACTATACAAGGACTGAAGCCAATCATGCCCTCTGATTTGATATTTATCGATGATAGAATTCCAAGACAAATCAAACTCCTCAGTTGTTTCTGTCAGGTTAATACAATTATAAAGTTCACACTGAAAATTTGGATACATGCGGCATACATGGTCCAACTTTTTGTGGCCTTCTCGCAAGACATGCCGCTTATTTATACAGTGGCGTGCTTGAGGAAAAACCTGTGAAACTGCTGTTTGTATGGATCTGTTCTGATCAGTAGTAATAGAGATAGGATGACGGTCGTTCATCGCTGCCAGAAATGTCTTACAGAGCCAACCAAAAGAAGCCTCAGAGTCATCAAAAATGAGTCCACAGCCAAACAAAATCATCTGACCGTGATGATTTATCCCAGTGAATGGAGCAAATGGCACATTATATTGATTTGCTCTATATGCTGTTTCCAGGGTAACTGCATCACCAAAATGACTGTAAGCTGTCCTTGATCTTGCATCTGCCCAAAACACATTTGACATACGATTATCTTCATCAAGTTGTATTGCATAGAAGAAACCAGGGTTTTCAGCCTGCACTTTCTTAAAATACTCCAGCAGGTTCTCAGCATCCTTTCCTAATGTCCTCTTTTGATTAGGCGGCCTCACAGTATATGTCATCGATGTAGCATTTTTAACCAGATGACATGTTTTGGCAGCAGCAGCTGCAGGATAATTCCTATTTTTCTGACTATTCTCGGATGAAACGTGATTACCATCAATAGATATATACATGACACCACTGGGAACAAGCCCCACTCCTTTGTAAGTTTCAGGCATAGTTCTTCCAACACTAGAAAAATGCTTCTGTGGTCGAAGTTTATCCACCTTATCAGGAACCGCCATGGAATGGTTATGTTCCTTCAAAAATTTTGCAACAACCCACTTATTCTGACCCTTTTGCTCTATTCTAATCATTGCCCCACAACTTTCAGTCATCTTTCTTTTTAAACCTTCCCTGCTACACACGAATTCCCGAAACATATTTGTCCCATCAGCATTAAACTGACCGTGCAAGCCAGCTTTGGAGCTGAAACCCGACCGTCTGGCATACTCACTATAAAAAGTTTTTGCCGAATCTTCAGAATCAAATTCCATACCCAAATATGGCTCAAAAACCATATCCTCAACATGAGATCCTGAGTTTCCAGCATTGCTAACTTCACCTTCACCAAGTTCAACATCTCCACCATTTTCCATACCTCGATGACCACTTCCTTCTCCCACGTTTATCACATGAACATCCATTACAAAAAATGTATACTGCTAAATCATTGAGTTCCTATTTTATCAAATAGAAAAGTTGCATGCATAATCAATGTTTCCTATGTACCACCATGTACATCCAAAATCAAACAACACAACTGATGAAGATTATCACACTACCCAAAACTTCAACAAAAAACCATTCTTTGTTCCTCTCCACGCGTGTTAAATCAATTTCACCCCGAATATTCCTAATAATAAATGTAGCAAAACAAATAAATAAAAAAAACACAAAAAATGATTTTCAAAATAATAACAATTTCAAAATAAAATAAAATTTAAGCTTATGCGTAGTAACATAATATAATTATAATCATTCAATAAAAACAGTAATGATTACAGAATCAAGTGTACAAATTAAAATGGGAAATTGAAAACCCTAACTTACAGTAATGAAAACTAGGTGCGAGGTAAATTAATTTAGAAATCTTGTGATTGCAGAAAAACACGCGATTGAACAATGCGGGAACAAAACGACGGTGCTCCGGAAGGAGTTAGGGTTTTGGGTTGTGTTGCAGTGTCGGAGGAGACCGCGAGAGAGAGAGAGAGAGAGAGAGAGAGTCTCAGCACAGCATTGGTTTTCGATATGAAACACTTTAACTACACCCACGTCTTGTCTACCGTTTGATTTGCATCCAACGGTTGGTGTTCGTTTATGCCCAACAACAATCAAAATCGGAGTTTGATTCAATTTTATTTTATTGAGGTAGGATCTATCAAGTGTAAACTGTACCCCACCTTTCATTTATTTTTGTTGTTAATAATTTTGGATTTTTTATACTAAATCCTACTATAATTAATTTTACATTAAATATAAAGACTAATTTAAGATGAAAAGTGATTTTAAACGCTCTTATTAAGAAATTAAAAAGAATGTAAAATATATATAAGAAAACTTAAAAGACCAAAGTCATATTATATAAAACTTTTATATGAAAAAATAGAGAAATATCACACATCACACTATTAAATTATATCTAATCAACAATTACTTTTTCTACAACATCTAAATGGTAATCAACCTTAAAATTATATAATTTAGATTAAAAATATATATACTTTATTTTAAATGTTTTAAATTTCTATCATCGTTCGAAGAACAACAAAAATAGATAATTTTAATTCATAATTAATATACTTTTTAAACACTTCCATTATATAATTATCACTTTAAATTTCAATCAATCATTTGGTGTTATTAAAAAATTTATTCTTTTTTTAACGATGAAATAGTAATAAACTATTTTACTGTATTTTATTTCGATATTATTTTTGAAAAGGCACGAGTCCAGTACTATCAATTTAAATAGATTATAGGGACAAAAGTAAATTTCACGAGGGATTAACACACCTCCTACACAGATGAATTGCATAACACCAAAACTTATCTATCCACACACTGCAATATTTTTAAGTTTATACAAAGTCAAAAATTGTAGTTTAAAATTTAGATAACATATTGTCTAATATGTATATGATTGTTGTCTATTCGAATAGATAACCGTTTTTGCACTTCAAATCACAAATTCTAATTATTGTTGCTTATAGCATATAAATAGACCACAAAAACACACACTTGAAAGAGTTGAGAAACTGAGATTTTCATATCAAAATAAAAATATAGATGCAGCATTTTTGGATTAACCCCACGTAATACTTAAATACTTTGGTTCTTTAAGTCGATACTTAGATACTTATTTTGTTTGTCTTATATAACATATCTTATTTACAATACTTTTTTTGTCTCAAATTATTTTACATTAAAAATTAGTATGAAAATGATGGAGTAGTGGTATATGCATGTAAGTGACTAATCATTGAAATCAATTAAACACCATTCATCTATGGAAGGTGCTAATGTACTCTTAAGTTAGCTATAAGAAACATATGATAACTTAAAAAAGAAAAAGAAAAAGAGATTTTAAAGAACAAAGTTGTCTATTTTAAAGATCTAAAATAATTCTAAATCATTATCAACTAGATAAACTTTTGTTGATGAACTCATAATAGATGAAGGGTCATCACTCGTCACCCTAAAACTTGAACCCAATTATATATACTCCCTACAAAATAAAATTCCATTGAATTAACTTGTTCAGTTAGAAGCATCCACACAAATATTCAAGTTAAAATTAAAAATCACAAGAAACTAAAATAAAATAATAAACAAAAAATAATAATGAGAACACCCTAAAGAGTAATAACATCGGTTTTGGGTAGTTCAGTTGGATCAAAATCATCAACAACATTTTTAGAAAGCCTCAACAAGCTTCTCATAGCCAAAATTGCTTTAGGATTAACATCATGCATTGCCCTTGCAAACAAACACCTACAAGTCTCACTTGCTGTCTCAAACAACATCGTATCCTTATTATTAGGACCCAACAAACAATGTCCCAGAATTCTCAAAATTGCTTGCAACAATTCCCAAGGCATAGGTACCCTCCCTTTTTTAACAAACTCTTCATTACTTTCTCCTTCTTCAACAACTTTCTCATTTTCATCCTCATTTTCTTCGTCATTTTCATCATCTTCTTCCTCTTCTTCGAAATTAGTGTACATGTCACCATTTTGACCCGCCCAAATTTTACAAAACTTACAAAAGTCGATTTTAGACGAAATTGGTATTTGTGAGATTTTGCTATAAAATAACTCGAAAGCAACGGCTACGATTCGAGCTCTTCTAGTAGATCTAACGGTGCCGTGTGGTTCAAGCGAAGGTGATACGACGACGACGTTTAATTCAGTGGAATTGTTTTTATTTATTACTACTTTGGATTCATGATACACGCTAGGCTGCGATATGTCAGGGATTGTAATCGTAACGGCCTCACCGGCGCGTGAGGTTGTTTCATGCGCGTATAAGGCTAAAAGAACGGCTTCGAAGCCGGCTTGCGGTTTTCGATCGGCGACACGTGAGAGGTAAACGCCGGCGATTACAGGGAGGAAGTGGAGAACGGTGAGTTGGAGATCGGAGACGTTTGATTGGAAAGTGTCGTAGAGCCAACGGCAGAGATTGTTGTCGCCGGCGCCGGAGTTAGGTTGACGGAGGAGAGTGGCGATTTGGGAATAGGTTTTGGTGTCGTTGAGGATTGAGAGAGAGTTGGTGGTGGTGGAGGGAATGGTGGTGATGATGGAGGAAAGGGATTGGATTGCGGATTGAATTTTTTCGGTGGTGTTAGGGGTGAATGTGACGGTTGGAGTGGAGGTGGGAGTGGTGGAGGCGGTGGTTTCGTCGTCGGACATTGTGTTTGTGAAATGAGAGTTTTTTTTTAGAGAGAAAATGTTGTAACAATTAATTTTGATGTAAATGTTGTGAGAGAGAGAAAGAACGTAAGGTATGGAGAAAAATTAGGATCTTAATTTTGTTGACATTTTTATTAAATTGTTACCAAGAAAATTGAGTGGATACTCTCATCTTAAAATATATTTTATTGTTAAATTATATATTATTCTTAGTAGACTTCTAATAAAATACTATAATGTTGAATACTTTATTTAAAGATATTTTTCTTTGGTTTCTATGCAGCTCTTGTAGATCAAAAACTAAAACAATAAGCACTTTAGATTTTCATATTTGCAAGAGTCACTTTCATTTTTATTCATGTGTGAAAATATCTCGATAATCAATAATTTGTTCTATTATTATTTATTAATTAATAAATGTGTCGTACTGTTATATGATTTTTCATTGACAAACACGTTAAATTAAATTTATGGCTGCTAAAATTTAATAAAACTCTATCGATAAACTTCACAAATATATTTTCCTGATTTTCTTGATCATTTTGAAACAACATAATCTTTCATAAATATAAAAATGAATGCATAAAATTGAGAGATGTTTAAAGGCAACAACATATTCCAATAAGCTCTCAAATATTATAAAATCGCACCGAAAAAATCAATAAAAATTATTGTATGTTTCTTGAGATTTAAAAGTAAAAAATAATTTATAAATAGTAAATGCACACATAACATTTATATGATCCCTAACTCTCTCTAGAGTGATCTCATCATTTACTAACTTTTCTATTATAATTGATGTACTCCACATGTATTTATCATGTTATTATAAATGAAATGCTTTTTTTTTTTCTTCTAAAAGTTAAAACTATCAATACATAAGATTTAATTTTACTACTTTAAAATTAAGTGATACATAAATCACATATTTTTAAATATTAGATGATTTCGAATCATTAATAGTATAAAAAATTATTATATTAATTATATATATATATATATATATATTTTACTTACGAATACTATTTATGTATTTATTCAATTCGATAGAAATTATATTGATCGAGAACATTACAAGATAAATCTATGAAAAAGTTTACGACATCCATGTTAATAACATAAAATATTAAAATATTTATAAATGTGATAAAACTTATAAATACATTTGATGTTCATAATACTTATACCTTGTGAGTTGTAACTTTGATGATTTTAAAATTATTGATTGAACTTGTATTTATGGTTGACTGTGAACCAAAGAACACTGCAATAAGACAACAAATAAACACAATCCTACACTAAGACAGCGAAACAAAAAAAAAATAAAAACTAAATTTGTATAAAAATTACTTATTTAAAAAAATAATAAATAAATAAAAAGAGTTACTTTAAATTAAAAATTGATCATAAATTATTCATTTATAATAAAAAATGAAAAAATCAATCAAATAAAATGACTAACCTAAAAACGTGCCTTCATCTATTTACAGTGTATATAAATTAAATTCATATGATAATATATACATGCACACAGTTGAATAATGAAAAAAAATATAATGTAAACTTGAATATATATATATATATA
>JBBPBS010000247.1:3056713-3068833 GCA_037974835.1 Cicer judaicum
TTTTTTTTTTAAGTGTACATTTTGTTTTTCATTTTTAAGCAATGACACCTACTACCAATTTAAGAAAAACAAAACATTAATAAAAATACATTATTGTTTATATTAATTTTAACATTAAATTATGAAGAGAGAATAATGCAGTAATTAAATTATTAATGCAAGACTTATATAATTGTCCTTTTTAGAAGAGATGAATTTTTGTATCATTATGAATAAATATTAAAAAACATGAAAAAAGTATTTTCTATTAATACATATAAAAATTACAAGAAAAATACTATTTGTGATTTTTAATAAAATATTAATATAAAATTAAAATATAAATATTATATTAACAATGAATAAAGACAACATAGGTATTTTACCAGTATTATATGATATGGAAAAATGAGACAATAATATTATTTTAATTGTAAAAAATTTATTGGAGTTAAGAATTGTGTTGGAAGGCTAGGCAGAAGGTGGTACGCACATTCCTGTTGGATCTCATTCATTCAATTCATTCATTCATTATTTCTTTGACCTAACCAAACTAACCCTTTGACGCCATTTTCTCCTTCACCACTCATTCCTATTCTCAAGGTATTTCCATACTCCATTTTTATATCTACATTTATTCTTATTTCATTCTCGTTCTTTCTGCAAAATTAGGGTTTCTATTTTTTCCCAATTCATTGTTTTGGGGTTTTATACTTCTACCCTTTTTTATTCTAAGCGTAGCGTAGGATCCCATTTTTTTATGGCATTTGAGTTCCCGCAGAGTACTAAGGTTTCTCACAATTTGGTTCAAAATCCAAGCATACACATACACATAGACATAGTTAAGTCGAATCAAGAACCCAATTCAAAAGGTTTTGTTACAACTACCAAACTTGAATCTGACGATAATTTAAAGGGAAAATCGAAATTGAGTTCCAAGAAAGGAATCTCAGTTCCTGGTGATGTGGTTATTGCTTCGCGTAGGTCCATAACCGACCTTCCTCCGGTTTTGATATCTGAGATTCTTAATTGCCTTGATCCGAAAGATCTTGGAATTGTTTCATGTGTCTCCACGATTTTCCATAGTCTTGCTTCTGAGCACCATGCTTGGAAGCAATTCTATTGTGATAGGTGGGGACTCCCAACAGCTCCTGTGGCCCTGGATCCTGGAGATGGGGTCGCCGATTCCGATGAGAAGTCATGGAAGGAGATTTTTGTGGAGAGAGAGTTTAGGAGTAAGACTTTTATGGGACGGTATAGTATGGAAGTGTTGTATGGTCATACTGAGGCTGTTCGGACTGTTTTTTTGTTGGCTTCTACAAAGCTCCTATTTACCTCTGGTTATGACACTGTTGTGAGGATGTGGAACATGGAAGATGGGTTGTCGATTGCATCGTCTAAACCCCTTGGTTGCACCATTCGTGCGGTTGCTGCAGATACACGACTATTAGTTGCTGGTGGTACTGATGGGTTCATTCATTGTTGGAGGGCTGTTGAAGGAATGCCCCATCTGTTTGATCTGAGAGGTTCTCCACAAAACCAGAATACCGAGGTTCGACTTTGGGGTCATGATGGTCCGGTTACTTCACTAGCTTTAGATTTGACAAGGATTTACAGTGGCTCTTGGGATACGACTGTTCGTGTGTGGGATCGACACTCGATGAAATGTATGGTGGTGCTGAGGCATAGTGACTGGGTTTGGGGACTTGTCCCTCATGATACTACAGTTGCCAGCACGTCGGGTTCAGATGTGTATGTTTGGGATACTAATAGTGGCAGTTTGGTGACCATTGTTCAAAATGCTCATGTTGGTAATACTTATGCTTTGGCAAGAAGCCTTACAGGGGATTTCCTTTTTACTGGAGGCGAAGATGGTTCGATACACATGTATGAGATTGTACACGATAGCTATGTGACTGAAGCTTTGCATGTTGCTACATGGGATCCTCATTCTGGTCCTGTGTATTCTCTTGCCTTTGAGTTTCCTTGGCTTGTTTCCTCATCAAGTGATGGCAAGCTGGCTCTAATTGACGTGAGGAAACTGCTGCGGACAAGCAAGCGCTCACTAGGGAAGAGAGCTACAAAGGCAAAGCATTCTGGTGAAGTTAATGTAGAGCCTCCACAGAGGATGTTACATGGATTTAAGAGCAATCTTTACTCGGTAGATATAGGAGCTGATCGAATTGTCTGTGGTGGTGAAGAAGGTGTTGTCAGGATTTGGAATTTCACAGAAGCTTTGGAAACTGAACGCAGGGTCCGTGCACTGAGAGGATTACGATTAGAAAACAGAATGAGACGGCGTAAGCTTCAAACAGATTACAACAGTAAAGGTGGTAGGAGTGATCAATGTTCAGTTGTGGCCAAGAAGAATTCGGTGACATGTATTTGGCCAAGTAAACGTGGGATGAGTGGAAAAACGAAAGCATAGTGATTGATATAATTTCTGTTTTTAAGAATCGATGTATACTGTATTTTAGATTTATGGTGGTAATTGGACCAATTAAGTTTCTCTTTTTGTATTAATATGTTTTAATGATCAGTATTAATAATAGCAATCAGATCAGACCTATTTAATTCGGTATATAACTTATGATTTCCAAATGACAGTATTTCTTTGAGAGAACTGTTTCAGACAGGTTTTTTTTTTTTTCATTCTTGAAGGGAACTACTATACTCATAGTCTTTAGTGTAAGTACCAACGATTTCAGAATTTACATTGATCATAATCACATTCAATGCTTTAATTCCGAATTGTAGAATTATGCTCCCAATTTTCTTAGTTAATGCATATAGTAAGAAAGAAATACGACAGTGAAGATTTCTTTATGTTATGCTAATTTTAAAAATATTTCAGTTAAGATTATGTTGGAAAGCAAGGGTGTACCAAACCCAAAAACAAAAGCAAGATCGTAATTAACGTTTTTTTATCTTTAGAAAGAAGATTTCCTTATGTTATGTTTTTTTGGTTTCAAGTATATTCTTTTTAATAAAATGCATTATAGTCGAAGGCTTCATAGAAAAATACTGTGGTATGCCTTTATTAACATATACATTTGTTTTTTATTTTTGTCAAACTTAAATCGATGGAGTCATTATCTTAGCCTTAAAGATTAAGACGAACGATAATTTAAACTTTTGAAAAATGTTGTGGATCGTTGTTTAGAATTTTAAAAGACTTTTAAGCACAAATTTATAGTGAACCAATTATGAAGTGGTCCATAATAATATTTCACCTTTAATATATATATATATATATATTTTAAAAACTCCCTTACTTTGATTTCCCATCACGATCTATAACTTTATTGACATGTTATTTTACATATTTGTTGTTCAACCTATCAACATCATACAAATTTTTATATGATGTTGAAATATGGAATCAATTTTTTTATTTTTATGTTTTAATAATATCACTCAACCTTTAACCTTTATAAAATTTTAATAAGAGACAAATCATAGACTAGTTTTAATTAAAAGTTTCCATAAATTAAAAATTAATCTAAAGTCTGAACTAATATCTGTGCTTTAAATTGAAAATTGAAGCTAATAACCGTCACTAGTAGTTTGTTTGAAGTGCTTAATCTTTAAGCGACACATAGAGGAACAGAGGGAGTACCTAAAGGTTTGATAAACTCGCAAAATACGATGACATACATTTTTCTCTAATGTTTACCTCCCATAAATTTTTTAAAAAAAGAAAAGAAATGGACGTCATATAAATTATGCTGATGAAGTTTGTTGAGAAATGCCAAAATTGTGACAGTTTTTTTTTTCTTTCTAAAAATGAAAAAGAAAAAAGGAAAGTACACACTTTGTCCAGTGACAGCACAGTAGGTTATGTGCTAAGTTATTTTCCTTCCTCTATAACCAAATTTTGAAGTTATTTTCCTTCCTCTATAACCAAATTGCTAGCCTACTAAAAGTTCTACAATTTTGATTGCAAGATTATTTTAAGTTAGCTTTTCTAGTAATTTTGTACCAAACAAGCACATCCATTATAACTGGAATGGTTTAGCAGTAACACCAAACTTAGCAACAAATCAGTTCTCTCTCCCAAAAGTGACACAAAGCAATTTGAATAGACAAATAGGAAACAAAATGGGAAAAAGAGGGTCTCTAGTTCATTATTGTTTTGCAGTTGTTATGCTTATGTGCATGTTCAGCAGCATAGTTCATGGACAACAATACACTGAGGAAACTGATTCAAATGTCACTGCTACTGTGAGAAATGGCTCACTTGTACCAGCATTGTATGTATTAGGGGATTCCTCTGTGGATTGTGGAGACAATACTCTGTTCTACCCTCTGCTTCATGGTCGTCTCTCTCTGTATCCATGTAACGGCTCGGATTCCACTCTTCTTCCTCAACTAATTGGTACTCTTCTTTCTCTTTTCTTTTCTTGATGGTTTACTCTAGGCATTTGTGAATGTGAATTTGGGAAAACCCAAATGAAATCCCATACAAGAGAATACTTACTTAGTGAGTTAGTATCAAAATTTTAAATTGCAGTCGTTCTGTGATCCTTGATATTGCAGAACATTGCAAAGAAATATGATTGATGCGGCCATGAAGCATTGCAATAATAACCTGTCCTACGATGATGGATGCAAACATTATTCCATTCTTTTTTATTCTGTACAATGTAATGTGAACTTGAGATATCAAAAAAATTAGACTTCCTAAAAACAGTTATTGGAATCATGTTATAGCTTATACAGATAATAACATTAGAAAAAAATGTAAAATGTTAAGGCTTATACAGATAATAACATTAGAAAAAGAATTTTAAATGTTAAAGCTTACACAAATAATAACATTAAATGTTGTGATGGAATCATGGTTGTAGCAGAGAAGATTGGATTGACATCAATCCGACCATTTTATAGTCAAAATGGATCTCTGAATGAGGTTCTTGGTGGTCTCAACTTTGGTTCAACACAAGCTACAATCATGAACCAGGGAAGCTTCAGCCACCAATCTCTCAACCAACAACTTCGCCAAGTCTCCGAG
Source organism: Cicer judaicum (assembly GCA_037974835.1). Classification (NCBI taxonomy): domain Eukaryota; kingdom Viridiplantae; phylum Streptophyta; class Magnoliopsida; order Fabales; family Fabaceae; genus Cicer; species Cicer judaicum. Next base: position 3,061,707 of record JBBPBS010000247.1, read on the forward strand.
AGCATGCAGCTGCTGCAACTGCAGCTAAACGAAAAAACAGCTCTCGAATTTACAAAATCTTCTATCTTTTTCCTCTCCTTTGGCAAAGAAGATTACATTGATCTATTCCTGCACAACTCTTCCAGCCAAATGTTAAACCACAGTGCCCGTTATTTCGCAACCATTTTGGTCAATCAGATGACAAATGCCTTAAGGTATCTTTATGATGCAAATGCAAGGAAAATCATTTGCTTAGGAGTTCTGCCTTTGGGATGCACGCCGCGTATAGCATGGGAGTCGAATCAGACATCAGATGGTGATTATAATGGAAATGGTTGTGTAGACCATGTCAATGAGTGGGTCTTGGAATACAATAGATTGCTGGATGAACATATAGTCCAGCTTAATGCAGAATTTCCTGATGCTCATATGGTGTTTTGTGATGTATACAGTGGAATGTTGGAGATTATAAACAAACCAGGGTTTTATGGTATGTTTTCCCCACTTTATAACTTCATGTTGAAGATATAGCACAAGTTTTGTTTGACAATGAATTTGGCAGATTTACAGTGTGCCAATATAATTTTGGCAAAATCTACACTAGAGCTTCAACAAAATCACAGGGTCACTGTGATTTCGTTAAACTCAATGTGATTCCAAACATAACCAGTATTTAGGCTTAGGCAAGTCTGACTTCAAATTTCAATCATGCAATTTACTGTATTGTATGAAACTAACAAATTCTCATGTAAAGAAATTTTATGAAGTGTTGTTTTGATATACAGGTTTTGAAGACACAAAGAGTGCATGTTGTGGACTTGGTGTGAATGGTGCAATGGTAGGGTGTATCTCTACAGACATGGCCTGCAATCAAGCTTCAAGTCATGTTTGGTGGGACTTGTTCAATCCAACACATGCAGTGAACTCTATCCTAGCTGAAGCAGCATGGTCTAACCAACCTATACCAGATATTTGTCGTCCTTTCACCATCCATGAATTAGTCAACACCAAAACCTAGCATTTAACTTCTACAAGATTCATTCATAAACCTAACTTTCAAAACATATTAAGCTACAGAATACAGTCATAACGTAAAACCTTGATTGTAGCATAAAAGAAATAAAAGTGCTAGTGCTTGGTTTCTTTTCCTTTGGAAACCATTTCTATATTATATATTATATATTGTACAGCACAGAAACTGTGTTTATTGTTATAAAAATGGCTTTTGGTGCTGACATGATTTGTCTTTGTCCTCTAAAATTGATTCAAACAATGCATTATAACTTTATTAAAGACAATGTAGAATAGTAGTATAGTATTGCTTTCTCAAAAGCCTAAATCACAATTATTGATTCAAAACCCTAATATCCCCAAAACTTGTTCTTCATCAATTTCCATGGCAGCGAAAATTCATCAAACCTGTTTCCCTTCAATCTCCGTTCCAACTTCAAAACCCAAACGACACTCTCGGTTGCTTACTATTTCGGCTTCCAACACCAATCGTCCATCCATCGCCGGCCGAAAACTCCGAGCAGCAGTAATCGGCGGAGGACCCGCCGGATCCTCCGCCGCGGAAGCCTTAGCAAGCGGCGGCGTGGAAACCTTTCTATTTGAGCGAAACCCGCCGTCGACACCGAAGCCATGCGGCGGCGCAATACCTCTCTGCATGCTGGAAGAGTTCGACATTCCTCACCACCTCATCGACCGCCACGTCACTGAAATGCGCATCTTCTCACCTTCAAACATCGCCGTCGACTTCGGTAAAACCCTTAAACCCAACGAGTTCATCGCCATGCTCCGTCGCGAGATCCTCGACTCTTTTCTCCGATCCCGCGCTCAATCCGCCGGAGCCACACTCGTTTCCGGCCTAGTCACCTCCCTCGACCTCCCAACCACACATACCTCACCTTACACTATCAACTACACAACCAAAACCTCCTCCCGAAACTCCCTCGCCGTCGACGTCGTCATCGGTGCCGACGGAGCCAACAGCCGCGTCGCGAAATCAATCGACGCCGGCGATTACACCTGCGCGATTGCATTTCAAGAGAGAATCAAATTATCGGACGAGAAAATGGCGTACTACGAAAATCTCGCCGAGATGTACATAGGTGATGACGTGTCGCCAGATTTCTACGCATGGGTTTTTCCCAAATGCGATCACGTGGCAGTAGGCACTGGTACGGTACGTTCGAAACACGATATTAAATTGTACCAACGTGCCATCAGGGAAAGAGCATGGGCCAAGATCAACGGTGGAAAAGTAATTAAAGTGGAGGCCCACCCAATTCCGGAGCATCCACGACCCGTTCGGGTCAGAGGACGCGTGGCACTCGTAGGAGACGCTGCAGGTTACTAAAGATATAAACATATTAGTTAGTTATTAGTCGTATAACAAAATATAATTAAATAATTAATATAGCTAATTATACTAAACATATTTTATTAAATTTGTATAACTAATTAATATTGTTTAATATAGGTTATGTTACGAAATGTTCGGGTGAGGGAATTTATTTTGCGGCAAAATCGGGTCGAATGTGTGGAAACGCCGTCGTAAAAGCTTCTGAAGGTGGTGAGAGGATGATCAACGAGTGTGATCTTAGGAGGGAGTATCTTAAAGAATGGGATGCGAAGTATGTTAACACTTTTAGGTTTTTGGATTTGTTGCAGAGGGTTTTTTACGGTAGTAACGCGTCTAGGGAAGCTTTGGTGGAACTGTGTGGGAATGAGTATGTGCAACGCATGACGTTTGATAGTTATTTGTATAAGAAGTTGGCGCGTGGGAGAGCGTGTGATGATGTTAAGCTTTTCATCAATACTATTGGGAGTTTGGTTAGGTGTAATGATGTAGGAACACATATGAAGGGTTTGATATTGTAATGTAGATGATGTTTATGTTTATGTTTATCCCTTGGTTTGGAAATTTTCTATTTTCAAACATGTTTTTGCTTTATTTGAAAAATTATTATTGACATTAATGGCTCTCTATTATCTTTGTCCCCACATCACATGATTGATTCTCTTCTATGTACTTTCAATTTGTTTCTTGGTTATGGCCATGCTCTCCTTCCACTTTGCAAGAAAAATAAAAAAGCTATTCTCATTGTCTATCTCATGTGTTAAAGATTTAATGATATATTTAGATGCTTGAGTTTAGAATTTTAAGTTGTTAAATAAATTTTAGTTATGTTGACAATTAATTTCTACATTTGCGCATGGTGATACATTTGGTTTACCAAATACAAATCTAACATGTTTCCATCAAATATGAAATCAATATTGCAGTTTAATTTAAATATTAGCACTATTTTGAGTTTTAGAACTTTTCTTGAGATCCAATTTACTTAAGTTATTATTTCACAAAAAATTAAAATAAAAGTGACAGTACATTATTCAATATTTTACATAATGACATAATTAAGGTGCTAAATGGAACGATTATTACGTTGACATAAACTAAAAACAACTCATTTGTGCATCCAAATCACACATCGAAGACTCTGTCCTTTAATCAATAAATCAAAAGCTTTGTTGATGTCTTTAAACTCCACCTCATGTGTGACAAATTCATCCAAATTCAGTTCCTGTTAATAATTGGAGAAAATTTATAAAAATGAAGTTATAAAAACTTGTTACTACTAATTTAACAATAAGTAATCAAAAGAGGGGTAGAGAGCATAAGCTTAAAAAAAATAAAAATGCATAGTACCTTGTCTATGTAACGTTTAAGAAGAATGGGTACATCAGACTTAGGTTTGAGTCCTCCAAATAAGGATCCCATGAGAGTCTTGCCATGAAAAAGAACATCACTACTACTAAAGCTCAACATAGATCCTGGCTTGTCCACTCCCACCACAATTGTTTTTCCCCAACCCTAAACCCAAAACACCAATTTTACAATCCATGCTTACAACAAGTATTGAACAAATATCATTGAAAGTGCACAAAATGAAGAATATGAAATTTCAAAATTAGTTAGTAATTACAATGAAAAGGATTTGAATTGTGCACTTACAACCCTTGTGATTGCACAATGTTACATGATTTCAGTCATCTGAATAAAATTAGACGATTACGATTTACATGTTCAAATTTGTTTTTCTAAAAAAAAGTCAAAATCAAAATTCAAATATAAATCACTTTATTTTTTATCAAGTGCACCTATTTCAAATGAAAATTAGGCATAGTTTGAGATAGAAATAGACCTTTCTACATGAAGCATATGCTTCATGCACCAATGATGCCATACCAACACATTCAAAACAATAATCTGCTCCCCCACCAGTCATCTCCATAATAACCTGCTCCATAACCACACAACAAGAAAATTTCAAGACACACTACTAAAAAATAAAATAAACCACAAAAAAATTAACTCTTCTCTAATTCACTCATCACTAAATTTAGTGACAAATTTAGAAAAGGATATCACGTTGTACCTCTCTAAACTTTTCTCAATAATTGAAGTTTTTTTAGTAGTGACATTAGACATGAAAATGAAAATTAAAATTAAAATAAAGATTGGATCCTTAAAAGAGAGTAGACCTGGCTAACAGATTTGTTTTCACATTCTCCAGCATGGACAAAATCTGTGAGACCAAACTTCTTTCCTAAGTTAAAGGGAGGAACAAAACCATGAAATCAAATACATATTTTAGACATAATAATAATAATAATAACTTCTAAATTATACTATTAAAACATTATTATTTGACTTTATGCTTGATGTGATGATGTATCAAACAAATATTGCATTACCAATGTCAAATTTTTGTGGGTTGATATCTACACCAATAATCCTAGTTGCTCCACAAAGTCTAGCTCCCTCAGCAACCTAGGAAATTAAACCATTCAATTGCAATGAGCATTGTTGTATACAAAAAAACTACGAAGTACAAAAGAAAAACATGAACTATAAAGAATCCATACTGCTAATCCAATGCATCCTAGTCCAAAAATAGCCACTGTAGACCCTGGCTCCACATTTGCTGTTCTCCAAGCAGCACCTACCCCTAAAGATGTTATATCAAAATATTGAAGAATTAGATGAATGTAGAGTTGTGAACTAAAATCAATTATCAACCTTGAATTTTTCACAACCATATATTGTAGAACAAAATTTTAAAATAAATAAGTGTATTTTTGGATTCTCTGTGAAACTGTCAGAATTATATTGAGTCACTGCGATTTTGACAAAATTATATTTTGAAGCTTCAAGAAACTCATTGCTCATTCAAACATAAACTTAGCTAATGTTTGCTCATTCATTATAAACATATACTTAAAAAAAACAATTAGTTGTAGTGGCAAAATGTTTGCATACCTGTTGATACACCACAACTAAGAAGGCATGCCCTATTGGGAGGAATTGATGAATCAATCTTGAGTAGATTTGCAATGTCAACAACAGTGTACTCACTAAAACTAGAGATACACAAGAAATGGTTTATAATCTCTCCATTTAGATCAGTGAATCTTGAAGAATCATGTCTAAGCATCGTAGGTGAAATATTGAAAGGAAACTTTGAACAAAGGTTGCTCTTTTTTGATTTGCAATCTATACAGTCTTCACAATCAGGCATGAAGATTGGGACAACAATGTCTCCTTTTGTAACTTCAGTTACTTCCTCTCCAACACTTTCCACTACCCTGCATCACATCAAAATTAGTTTATACTTGAAATGCATCATCAACTACTATATAGTGCTAAATTAATTAAATGTGTTACATTTAGAAGAAATATAAGGTGGCAAATAATAGTTTAAAATCTTGATTGAACGAACTCCAAACTAGTACTTGCATAAATGATGAAATTCTACTACATAATATTTTCAAAAAATAAAACAATAAATAAATGAATAGAGTCACTCACCCAATTGCCTCATGACCCAGAATTCTTGGAAAAATTGCAGGAGGCTCCTTTACTCAAAAGACAAATAAAAAAAAGCATATTAAAAATATTAATTCAAAATGTTTAAAAACAATAATTAAATCAACAAAAATAAAATAAAAAAAACCTGCATCTTCCAGAAAGTGATATCACTGTAACAGAGAGAGGTACATAAAATTCGAATCCGAGCTTCACGTGGCATTGGTGGTGCCACAAATATCTCTTCAATAATCAGTGCCTCACCTGCTTTGCGACAAACCGCCGCTAAACATTTTGCAAATAATATATTCTTAGTAACATAAAAAAAAATAAAAAAAATTATGGTTTTATGAATCATGGAGCACACACACACCTTTACATCTTATGGGTTGTTGTTCACTTGATCTTGCTATTTTATCTTCCATGGTGACTGAAGAAAACACAAGAAATGATTTTGGATTAGAGCTATGAATTGTGAAGGAACAATTTTTGATGAAGGGTTTAATATTAATATATATTATACGGTGAATATGCAAAATAAAAAAGTTGAAGGTGAATATACAGAAAGATTTGGATCAGATGATATCTATCTTAGATATCACAGGAAAATTGTCATATTCATAATAAACTATGTGATTATATAAAAGCTACCCTTCATAATTTTTAAAAAATATAATGATTTATTTTATTGGATATTAGATATGTACGGAGACTAGTTGAGTTGTATAAAGAAAAATGGATTTTTGGTTCGGTTGAAATTTGGAATCTACGAAACTAGATTTGAACGTGTCACGTGATGGGTATATGTCATATTTGCGGTTACCATTACCTTGGTAGTTTTTGTTGAAAAGAGGTACCTTTTATCTACAAATAATTGAACTATCGATCAAGGGTGGATATTTGAAAATTCTAATAAGCATAAACGAGAGATAATTTCCTTTTATTTTATGTGTTTTGTTTGAATTTGAATAGAAATAATTTTTTATATAGAAAATTTAGAGATTAATTTTTCGAGATATATTTAAAAATATTTTTTTATTTTTATTTGTTTATTATTATAAAACTATTTTTTAAAGAATGATTTTTTTTAAATATATTAATTTATTTCTTCTCTTAAGTTGCTATAAATATGTTGTTTTAGTTTGATTATTCATAATTATTAAGACGGTCTTAATAAATAATTGAAATATTTTAAATTTTTTATTTTAAAATTTATTATTTTAATATATTTTTTACATCTATTTTAAAATTAATTAACGTATTTTAAATATTCATA